>JABFFF010000019.1:0-253340 GCA_013623665.1 Fusarium sublunatum
TTCCTCGGTCTCAAAGAGATCAATCTCGGAAATATGATTCAAGCTAACGCATTATGAATCTAACATATCGGTCTAGTAGTCAAGGAAGATGGTGGTAATTAAACATTGAAATCATACTTTTGCTGTCAAACTAATTCTGTAACATCCGACCACTAATTCCAATCGCAATTCTTTTCACCATCTCCCAGCGTTGAGGCTGTGGAGTCTTTGTGTTGAAACATTCCAACCCAAACTCACATCCTGTCAAATCACCCGAGTCATCATGTCCTTTCTAAAGCCCGTATTGGCCACACTCCCAATCCCAAACGACGGCACACTTCGTATCATACGTAGAGGTGTAGCAAACCCAGCATAGCGCTTGATGACACTCATGCGTTCCCGGATCGTCATTCGGACCTGCCGGGCATGAACGTCCAGCCCTAGCAGGTGAATCGGAGTGCTGACTACTTGAGACGCGGCTGGCATAAACAGTTGAGCCATCTTGAGTCGAGATTCATCAGACTGAAAGATGTTGGCAAATGGCGTGATGGAAGCAAATGGGAACTCGGCCAGCTTGGGGGCAATCATGGTAGGCAGGTTGAACGAGGCGTATATAGTCACAGCATCTCGAAGCGTGAACAGCGCATAACTCAGTAAAGGCGTCGATGTCCCACTAGCCAGTCTACTAAAGTAGGCGTCTTTGAATATGCACAATCCGGAACTGACGGTCGTAGTGGCAGCGAACTTGGCAGGGGTGGCACAGACAATCGAAGGATCGAGGTCATGCTGAATGGCATTGAACGAGTCGAACATGTTGGCAGTCGCATAAGTTCCGAAGTAGACGAGGAAGGGGATGAAGAGTGACGCAAAGGTAGCCTTGGGCTTGGATGCCCACTTTCGCATCGACGACATGACAGATGTTCCGGTGGTGGCTTTGTTGAAGACGATCCTGCAGGGTCCAGGTTAGATAACCTAGATCAAAATAAACTAATCTTTGATAGGGCATCGGGAGAATCGTGGTTGATAAAGTTAGGTACTCACTTGTCAATCGCTGTCACCCAGGGAGTGACTAGAGCAGACGCGAATGCCGCGGCCGCAAGATCAACAGCAAAATATTGCATTGTGCAGAGCTGCTGCTCTTTGATACTCAGAACTTCAGCCATCTTGATTGACCGAGTCAAGTTCTTGCTTCACGATTGTTGAGAAACTGCAGTTGTATAGGAAATCGTCATGAATTCTGGGCTGTGACTCTTAAATACTGACTCTAAGCGCATACTATGACTCCAAACTACGGTGAATTAGTCCAATTGGCGGCTTGAGTGCCGTGTTTTCAGCCCCTTGGTCACTATTCTAGAATCAGGCCGTCATAATCCGAGACCACAATGCAGCAACAAGTGCATGGCTCCTCAACAAAAGCATACAGAGGATGAATTTAGGATCGACCATCACGAAAACAATCAGCAGAAACTTACCAATCAGACACACTCCAGTGGGTCGGATAATAGCAATTCAGGCCTTGGTTGGTCGAAGAGCCGACTGCGCTAATCTCGAGCCGTCTCGCGTCGGGTTAAGCAGGAGACTCCTTGACTCACCGAGATGACCTTATTACGTGTCCGGCTTCGGCTACGCTCGGGATTCGGTGAACGAGATACTGATGGTCAATGTTGTTATGAGGCTGGTCACCTTCTAGACCGACTTTCTTGACTTGTTATTCGACGCCTTGGTCGGCAGAGCCTCCAGATTCTCCGCGCTACCCCACGTTGTTGGCATGGGAATTGTTGGCGCGCCAAGATAACCCCCGGATTCATCTTCAGGGGCATTGCAGGGCTGCAGAGCTGATGAGAGCCAACATATATGCCGTGTTGATAATGACAAGGCTCTCGGACATGTTGAAGATCACTATTGTCATCGGCTAGGGTCTCTGGTCCAGGCGACAGTGTCGGTTTCGCTTAGCCCTAAGAATAACTAATTAAAATAAATACTTATAAAATTCTATAAATTATTTAACTTAACGTATAACTTTTATAGAACTTGCAATTATTTTATTATAATTTCTTAGATTTTATACTATAGCTTGGTGCTAAAAGCCCTCTGTGTAGGCGGCTGTTAGTCTCTTTTGCGGGGGTATATATAACCAGGATGCTGGTTAAGCACCGGCAGGATGTTCTATAATCGCTCCCCTGACCAGTCAATGTGTCAAGGTAATAGGTACCGATTATCAACTGACTCTAAGGGGTGCATGCTCGTTTGGTCGTTGGTATAATGGCCTTGACATAGCATCTACCCCAACTACACCGCGAACTGATCGATGATCTGTTAGCACTTACGTCGTTCGGCTTCTGGCGGCTCACCTATTAGTATCCAGGCGGTGCTCATGACCTTATTAGCTAGTAGCAAGTTAACCTGCACTGTCCATCACGCAGCCGATAGTTTCCGTGATGGATACACCAGTCCTGGAGCTAACAGAGTAAAGCTTTGTGGAGAACTCAGTGGTTAAGGTTGGTTTTCTCTATCCTTAATAAACGTTGGGATCTTGGGTACCTATGATGAATATGGTGGACTTTGGTGGCTGGCCAACAGCTGTCCATGCATGATTCTTTGGGATTGCTCCCGGAACTGCTAAACTTATCCACGAAACATTTCATCCAGGTTCTCATGTCTTATAAAAACAAGCTATCAGACTATTAAAGCCATCTCCTGGACCGCGTAAGCGGATATCAGTTGTTTAGTACCTTTTTCTCGAAGCATGAATCGGTACCGCAAGGGCATGGGAGACCAACCGCAGAGAAATACTCCTCGCCATAGCTTACGAGAATCGCATCCCTAGCTTCAATAGGCTTCACAGCCTCGAATAGAATGCGCCACTTCCCTGAAACAGGGACCGAGACAAAAAGCACATGCGGCTTGCACGAGTGATTGACCTTTCTTCCCCAGTTGCCAGCACGTAGAGGATACACCTGACAGACAAGGCGTGGCTCATCACCAAGGTCATCACGAACGAGGCCTGCTGCCCGTCCATCCTGGTACTGCCCAGGAGGAACAAGCTTGCCGGTGAACTCGCCAACCAGTTCGCCTACATGGTAGCGAACTGTAGCTTGGACCCCCTCTCCTCCTTCTCCAGCATCAATAATTCGAGGTATCACAGAAGATATCTTCATTTGGATACAGTCGCAGACTGGTGCCGCGCAAAGATCGCATTACTGTGCCCCTTGTGGAATAGACGAAGGATCCTACGGCCACGTCATCTCCCAACTTGGGGGCTCAGGCCAATCAGGGAACTTTTGCGGTGTCCAGAGGTTGGTACTGATGTTGATGAAATCTTGGTCTGTTGAAGGTAGCCAGCGTGTATTCTTATGCGGCGGATGGAAGCGGGTAACGCAGCGATGTCGAGGACGGTTTGAGGTGTTGGACTGAGGTTGGCGTTGGAATGGGTTATCGATCTCAAGTCCCTCCTTGAGCCAGGCATATTGTGGCCGAAGCCTGCCGTTGCCTAAGAACAACTTGGGCATTCCGCTTACTTGTTGTCCCGCCAAGGGACCAGCCTTGAATGTGCCACCACTGCAGCGAAGTTTGGTGGGGCGTGACTGAAACATGTTTCGGGCAAGTTCGACATCGGAAGGGGATAGATCCCTTGTATTTTGGCTCTTTGCTCGCAGATTGGCGGCCGCGTTTCCGCTCCATGTTGCTTCGCCGCCGATCTCCTAGTACGAGTTAGTTCTTGTCCGTCATCATCCTATGTGTTGCAGCGTACTTGACGAACAGGCAATCCTGTATGCGTTTCGATATATCGCTCTAGCTGCGAACGACCCCCGATAATCATGCTGCCGCAGAATCCACATTTCAGGCCGTTCTCTTCGTGATGTTTTTCGATTTCGAGGAAGCGATCCATAGCGTTAGATGGATTAATCTTTGCGGCTTTGTGTAGAGCAGGGCATAAAGAGCGACCAGTGTAAAGAAATGAGCGAGGTGGGATCGAGAGTGAAAGCTGTGAAGTGTAGAATGCGATGCCGTTTGTTTGCTCAGTTGCTGGCTGTGGCTTGAATAGCGTGGCTCGCCTACTCGCTCGCGCTTACGAACACCCACTGGCCAATCAAAAGGTAGGCTCAACCGCGCCTCTCCTCTTACACTCAAACAAAGGACTTGACAATGAGAAAGATCTGGTTTCTCAATACTCATGGGCAGTCAATCAACGAGCGACGGCTCAGGTACTCGGCTCTCCGATTCGGGAATGACGAAGATCCACCAGCAAAGGCATGGCACCTCAAGATCCGTCACTTATCGTCTCCTCTGGCGAAGTCCACAGTACCACGTCGCCAAGAGTAGCCACCATTAACCTGCAGGTGATAGCCACCACTTGGACTTGGTTAGAATTATTTTGCGTATTTGGTCTCATCTGCATGCGTGCGTACTGATATGCCTTCATCGTTGTCGTCCAACCCCTTGTCCTTTTTGACCGCACGTACTTATCATACTTGACCACTTTCTCGCTTTCCTATAACTCCAAGTATCGCCCACGTAGCCTAAGCTCAAGGCGACACGTACGTATACCTTTCTTGAGTGTATTCTTGCCTTCCACACATTCCCAACGATATCTATAACCCTGATCTGGGCAGTAAGATGGGTGGCGTTAGTCGGTCCAACGATGATATCGGCATGAAACCCTCCACACTAGCCGGTCGAGAGTTACGTGTTCACTGGTGGCAGTCTATACAGGAAGATCAAGATGTACAGTTTCTTTTACTTGCATCTCCATCCTGGTGATCCTCGTTGTTCTTTCGCTTACTGGGACTCGTCGTGCCATCTTTCGAAAGGCTCTTGCCAATCTCTTGGCATACCCGGTTAACCAGCCCTTTCTCAAGCTCCTCATGTTTGTTCTCGATCGTAGTTTGGCGTGTTCGCATCGTGTCATGTTGGGCTGTGTTGGCTTGGCGTAAGCTGTCGATCTCTGTTTTTAGGTTTTCAATCTGTCTTTTGAGATCCTGGTTCTCAGCTTCCAGGGTGTCCATGCGACGGCCAAACTTGGAGGCCGTCTCTTGAAGACCTTGGATTTTGCCCTTTATCTCAGTGACGAAGCGTGATGTAGCTCTTCCAAGCCCTTTTGCTGCTTCCTGGTAGGCTGTCTCGGTTACGTCCAGGTCGGGGTTCTTCGGAAATTCCATGATGCTATAGAAGAGATGTTAGTAAGGGAAAAATTATTGCTATTGGCTAGCAACAGCGATGAACTCACCTGAATGCTAAACGCTCAAGCGCGGTGAGAGATATGAGGGTGTGAAGTGTTCACTCTTGCGCAGCAGGACAAATGAGAGTGCAAAAAGTGTGCACCTTTGCAGGAGGTGAAATAAGAGTGCAAGATGGGTGTTCTTACGGGGCGGGTGAAATGAGAGGATATAGAGTGCGCTGTTGTGCACAAGTAGAAAGGAGGCTGTGACGTAGGTGCTTTGCGCGGTGGGACAAAGAAAATGGCAATACGTTCGTGATGGATGTCTGAACTAGGGTAGAACAAGATTAGGTAAGAACATATGAACGAAAGAATTTCATATAAATTAATATTAAACGCGTAATAAAATAGTCTTGTCTTAACTACTCTTCAGTATAAATAATCAGAAAACCCTAGGGATATAAACTAGGTTTTACATCTTTCTGACCAAAAGTTATAGCTTTTATCACTTCGCTTAACACTTACCTCTCTCTTCCAGTTGTTGCCTAATTCCGACTTCCTCACACCCAGTGAAATAACCACCTTTTCCATTCTCACCACCACATAACAACCTTCAACCCCGAAACACAAAACCGAAATTAGCATCCCGCCTAACAACTTTGGGAACTCGCTATATTTAACACAAAAAGACCTTAAGATTGATTTCCAAACGCCGGCATGTCTTTATTCAAGGCGACCGATGACGGAGCAACCCCCAGCCCTCAAACTCACACTCTGCTGTTTGGCCAGAGCCACCAGCCCGAAGCCAGTAACAAGGCGTGCACAGAGAAAGAAGCCCAAGAGTTGCGCCTTGCTAACAAAGTTCTTGATAGCCAAGTCCATCTTTTGAACATCGACAAGAGGGGATTCATACTCCAGGTCAGGGACCTCGAGGCTGCGCGCAGGGCGGACAAAGAGAAGCTCGCCCAGGAGGAGGCCCAAAACAAGTCCTTGCAGCAGGTCATCTCCAGTCTGGCCAGCAGCCTGGAGAAATGTTTGAAAGACAAGGAACAACTCGTGGGTTATGCCGACAAGTACGAAAAGAGTGTGTCGCATTTCAAGTCATTGCAAGACAAGCACCAGCAATTAAAAGGTAAGCATTGATTCCAACACCAATTTAATTTTAATACTGACAAAGAGTGCCGAGTTTGTTCCGATAACATTGCTCGAAATCTTGCCACCAGCTTGCTCGTTCATAATGTTGCCAAACGTGGTGATATTGAGGCCATTTACATCATCAACAATCAGCCAATTCCAGAATGGCTGAAGCAAATGGGGCAGTAGATGCTGGTCTTGGTATTGTGACAAGTACCCCTACGCCTAACGGCAATCCATTACCGTATGGATTGTTGATGTTGCAACAGCATTCTTGCGCCTTACGGCAGCCAGCATTGCCACCACTACATTACCATATGGAATCTTTGATGATGGAACATACTTGGGATTTGACAGCTGGACATGGAAACGAAGGGTGATAGAAACTAGGTGATATACGATATTGGAGGACAAAAGAGGCTGCTGAATTCTTTATACATTGGCTCTGCGTGATACTGCAAGCTTACCTCCGGTCGTGACGATTACCGCACAGTAGCATGTCTTGCTCCTTTCTCTTGCCACCTGGTGACTGTTAGGAAATTTGCAATGCAATGCGGCATTTCACTCAAGGAATATCTGGTTTTAAACGTGACCGGTACCGCCAATTCCCAGTCTATACGCCTAACGGCAACCAACCCGTTAACAAGCATCGGCCCCTCGACAGCTTGTTAACGTGCGGTCTCACGTCCTTTTGGCGACACATCTGGCATCACCAAATCTTCTCGCAAACCACATCTTCGCAGCACTCCCTCCATCATTGCGATATCTCAAAGCGCACAGTAGCTGCTGTGAGATTGACCTTCGGGGGCTTTACGGCAACCAGTACGGTGGGATGGGATGTACTTGGGAATGATGAGTTTTGGGGACCGGCACCTGGTATGATGAAATAGATGTACCGTCGATTTATTTCCTGTTTGTCTGTTCGGAGTGGCTTACGCCTTCCAGATTCAGCTTGTTCGTGTACTTAGCACTTTCGTTTCTACATTAGGTCTACGTCTCAAGCCCTATTACGACAGGGCAAGATGTTAACTGAACAATGATCTAATCTCTGCAAAGGCATTCCTATAGTGTGAACTACCTGCTTCACCGCTGGCACTTACTAAATCGAAGTAGGATGAACCATGGTTCAGAGAGTAAGCTGTGCAATCTCAGGCCAAGTCTTCATCGCAAAGATATAGAGTGATTTGAATGAAGGAGTTACTAGAAAAGCCTAATAGCAAGTGCCTCGGGCCTCCAACGGCTATGTAGTCGATAACGGACAATGTTATCCTCAACCTCATATCTAGCGTCCCCAGCATCGCCGATAGACTGGAGGGAAATACCGCCCTTGAGACCGACGAAATATTGTAGCTCCTCCTTCGTAATATCGTCGTCGGGTGGTCGAGCTTCTTGTCGGTGGATGGTCAGATGCTGGGGATGGTTGGAACTGCTTGGATGCATATGAGGTGGCAAAGGTATCGTTGAACTCTGCTCGCCTGTCTCCTCAAGTCAGTACATTCCCGAATTTGCGCGACTGTTTCAGGCGATAGACCGGCAGCAACTAAACAACAGACGGGACAACACCGAGGTGTCTTTCAAACCCTTGCGAGCGATGGGAGTGGCGCAGAAATTCTGCAACAGGTAATATCAGATCTGATTATATATCGCTCAGCCCCACGCGTATAAAACAAAAAGTGAAAATCTGTCAGAAGAGTCTCACACATTATCGTACTCATAAGCTTGAACATTAACTCTATTTGCCTTCTTTTAATATCTAAATAGGCTTTACATATCTACCAGATCATTCGTTATCAACAGTCTTGATGCCATCATGAGTCAGAGTTGGCTCATCACGGTCCAGGTCATACATGGCATCTTCCTGGGCATCGTAGTGTCGGAAGATAGCGTAAAAGATGCAACCGACGACGAAGGAAGAGATTCCCACACCAGTATATAGCCACAGGAACTTGGGGTCCACAGCCACAGAGACCAGAGCCTCAGCAATGGCGGATCCGAAAGCGTTGGTGAAAAGGTAGATGGACTGAACGAACGACTTCATGCTCGGGGGAGCCTTGGTGTAGGCATACTCAAGACCAGTGACGGAGATGAAGATCTCAGATATACCAATGAAGATGTACGCAGGGGTCTGGATTGCAATGTGGACGTTGTTGGGGAGTGTCTTGCCGTCAACCTTTCCAGCGGGACAATCTCCAGGATGCTCGTAGCAAGGTCCAGCTGAGTAAATAATATGCTGAACGATAGCAGCGTAGGCCAGGCACAGTGCGGCGAACCAAAAGCCAATGGTGATTCGTGCAACGGGGCGCAGCTCGATGCCAGCCCTTCGGAGGATAGGGTAGACGATCTTTTCGATGACTGGAGTGAAGATCAAGATAGAGATAGGATCTAGGTTTTGCATGAAGTCGTTTGGTAGCCCGTGGCCTTGCATCTGACCTGCCTGAGTTACGAAGTTGGTTGAGAATTGGCCGTAGCAGACCCAGAAGATGGGATAGAACACAAACACCTTGCAAGCCCGCAGGGCACGCTTCAGCTCATCGACGAAATGATCATTCCAGGGAACAGTCTTTGTCTTTCCATTGGCTGAGCGCCACGAAGGCTTGGCAGCGTCTGTGTTGCGGGCAGCAATCATCATGCCAAGGGCCTTGAAGGCGTCGGTGATGACGGATCCCTGAGGTGGACGGTTGACAAATGTCTTTCGACGCAGGACGAGGGTGGCAATGCCCACGTTAAACATGCAGAAACACATGAGATAGGCAGTCCAGAAACCCTTGTACTTCTCCATGAAAGGTGTGGCCAGCAGGGACAGGGAGCCGAGGTTGATACACCAGTAGAAGATCATATAGATTCGCTGATAGGTAATGGCGGGGTCAATGACCACTCTCTCGCCGCTCTTTTCAGTTCTGATTGCCATCCTGCGACGTTGGTACTGGTCGGCAATAAGCGGTGCGATGTTTGACTTGATACCACCGGTGCCCAAGCCAATGACGATGATGGCAACGATGTAGCCAGGCTTGCCCGCGCCATGCTCCATGGCAATAGGGAGGGAAGTTGTCCATAGAATGACGAGACCGATCCAGTAGAACACACAGAACACCAAGATGGTCTTGTACTTGCCGAGATATTGATCGGCGATGATGGCACCGAGGATGGGAGTAACTAAGATTGATTGTCAGTAAGCAGCTCTAATGTGACGAATCAAGAGGCGAGGTCATGGAGTGTGACCCATGGTACAAAATGGGATTGTTCGCACGTTGTGACTTACCATAGCAAAACCATTGGAAGAACAAGTTCAGACCGGTCGCAGCCTGGTGCCCCATTCCAAGACCCGGAGGACCATCAGAACCATCAGTGGCCGACGAGATGTAATTCTGGAAAAGACCCTGGGCTCCATAATAGGTGAATCGCTCGGTGAGCTCGACGACGGCGATGAGGAAGGCCGATGCAGGGAGGTTCTCTCCAACACGGCGGAGTGTTGCCCTCTCGTGCTCATTGGGCTCCTCGCCGTCGGCTGTGGTACCATATTCAGGATCAGAAGCGTACTTCTTCTCGTCAAGATCTGACGGGCCAATGTAGCCTCCTGCAAGGTCGCGCTCTTTGTTGGGCACGCGCTCACCAAACTCCTCATGGAGCCTGTGTGGGATGATTAGCAAGGGTTGGAAATAAGCTTGAAATTTGGGCTAGACACGTACTCGGCGGCCATGTCCTCATGGTTCTGGGCCATTGTTGCAAAGAGTTTTTTTCAATGCAACAAGGTACGATATGGCACAATGTAACGAGTAACTCAGAACTAGCAGAGTAGAGAAGGAGAAAACGAACAGACAGTGGAGAGAGACGAAGAGTAATGAAAACACCAAAGTCTGGAGACGGTTATAAATGTTTTTGTCATGGAAATGCGGAAATGCCTGCCCTGAGTGCAAATCCGCCGCCACAAGCAGTTACATCTAGCCGACGACACAGCCGTAGTTGGTGATAGCCCGATATCAGGGAACCTTTGTAACGGCCCGGATATGGAGTACGAGCTGACCGGCGTGGCCAATCGCTGAGTGGCGCGTCGAGAGTCGTTCTGCAATCTTCGAGAACATCACCATATCTGCGGTGCCGAAGTCCCGAACGAGCCCCTGTCTCGTACGAAGACTGGTGACATGCTAAGTGGAGGGATTGGCTAATGCACCCCATAATTCGCCAAAGAGCCGAGGCGTCCAAGGGAATTGCCCGGGTATATTCTCCTTTGAGAGACGGCGAACCCGTCTGTATGACTTTTGCCAGCAGAGTCAGTCACGCCAAAAGGATGCTTCTCAAGGAGTCACGTCACCTTGGATCTTGGGGCGTCTAGTTGGTTGCACCGCGTCAGATTGAGAAATAGCAACACTGTCAGTGCTCCAAATTGTATCAGAGTTGCCCGAAAGAGTCAAGCCCCATTCCTGAACCCAAAGTCCACTCTGAAGAGTCCCAAGCGCGTGGTAACGTAACAATAACTTCCTGAGAACCCACCCGCCACCATATTTTAAGCCGCGCTCGGGAATGACGGCTCTCAAGGCTCAGATATGCTCATTATCTTTACTCAAGAGGAAGGTCCTCAATCAGTTTTAGAATTCCCCGCAACTTTCTTTAGTCAGATTTCAACGTAAAAAGACGCATGGGGCACTCACTCGCATGGCCTGCCCTGAAATGGAAACTGGTAACACTCTGCAGATTATCCAGAGTAGGATCAACAGCAGCGGCATTAGGCTGTATCGTCGCGATGAGGCGAGTCTAGTCACCTTCTCGATCTGGTCTGATCAATCTGACATGTCGGGTGATTGGCGATATCATGTTCACTCAGTTCATTGTATCGGTGATTTAAGCGATTGACCCTGGTTTATCTCCTGCCATTACCAGGCCAAGCCGGCCGCTGCCGTTAGATAGCCTTGGCAAAAGGCTGGGCATAATCAGGCGATTCTGAGTCCTTCAACAATGACTCAACGACCTTTTTCGCCCAAGTCAACGGCTGTTTGCAAGTCGTGACATGCCGGCCGCTGTTTTCAATTCAAAATCACAGTTGAGGGATAATCTCTCGATAGCTCAGCCCCTTGTCTCCCTTGTCTTCTGAAAGAAACTAATGCAGGGTCAACTCCGGGGTAACGGTGCATTTGATGCGTCAAGCCGTTAAGATCTGGAGTGACAATCCATGCTAGCCATGAAAGGGTTGCACCAAGCCAATCAGCACTTGAAACGGCATTTCCGTCTCCTTTTTGATGTCGTGTGGGGAGAGTTCAGCTGGGCGGTGGCGATGCTCAGCTGAGAATAGCTTCACACGAGTTCAACAGCCACAACAACCCTTTAATAGCCGCAAATGACGTCTTTCGTAGTCGGAACGCCGAGGTACTCTACTTCTGTGAGATAATAGATAATACAAACACGAAAACCACCATGAACGCGTAGTCGGCTAAACAAAAGTTACGTATGCTGGTATGTCGCAGGTGCAGAAGAATATGGCAAAAGCCGTTCCTTAATACGAAAAACGCGTCAATTTCTTAGCCGTCAAACTTCTAGTCGCAAGGTACGCCAGTTATAATTAGTTTATGCTTCAGCCCTTTGTGCGTACTAAGCTTTGGGGAGGTTGCAAATCAACGATGTCGACATCTACTTTTTATCAAGGCTCAGACAGTAGGAATAAACGATAAGATATCCAAATATGCAAATAAAACCACACAATCGATGCTATTAACAGAAGAACATTGAGATACTTTAACTAAACGGCAGAGACCCAAACGAGCAGGCTGGCCTGCTGCACAAACACCAATCACGGCAATGCCAATGCCTCCTGGAGCACCTGAAGTGCACCGAAAAGCTCATTATCGTGGTTTCTCCGTGCCACGACTTGTAAGTTAACAGGTGCACCCTCAAAGTCTGAAGCCTCCCACAACTCCTTGACATGCTGACATGCGTCGCTCAACGCGACATAATCTTTGTTGTATTGTTCCCCAACTTCAGTCTTGATAGGCATGGGGATGACGACGCCTGGATAGTCAACAAGATTGTAGAGTGAGGTGTACGTCCAGTAGAAGGCCGTATCGTGAGCACAGGCTGGGCCAACAAAGGAAGGTCCAATAACTACGTCCACGTTTTGGTCGCTCCAGTTTTTAGCAAAGGCAAGTCGGAAATCATCCATTGCTTTGTGTTGTATCGTGATATCTATGGCTGACTGCATTCCGAAGGGCTCTGCACCCTTGTAGATCCATTCTGTTAAAGGATGAATCGGTTCGCCTCAAGATAGGATGCCTTCCTTGGTAAGTTGGGCACCGTCAGGCCAGTACAATCTCCGGACTTGGCTCCAAGCTTCCGCTGCGCCAGACACCTTGAACTCTTTCACCTCAATGATATCCGAGTACTTGCTGTTAGAAAGTATCTCTTTAACCCATGATATAGCTCTTTTGGCTGGTGGTTGGGGATCGATGAACCCATCGTTGTCGATGATACCAACTTTGAGTCGCTTGCTGAACGGCGTAAGAAGGCCAGTCCAAGAAAGGACAGAAACGCTAGGATCAGACAGATATGGCTTTGCGGAAAGAATACTTCGCATGAAGAGATCCATGTCTCTTAAGGAACGACACATCGGACCCGTTGATAGAGGGATGTTCAGCACGGCTGGAGGTGGAGCCCCTTTGACATACCCTCTCGTCGGTAAGATATTCCATGTAGATTTGTAACCGTAGATGCCACAGAAGGCAGAGGGTCCACGGATACTGCCACCAATGTCGGTGCCGATACCAAGCACCGATCCTCTCATAGCGATCAAAGCTGCCTCGCCACCCGTTGATCCTCCAGCGGACAGATGGATGTTGTAAGGGTTCAGAACTCTTCCCCAATGCGAATCACTTTCGAGATGCATCAAAGCCTGTGGTTGATTGGTCTTGCAATAGAAGATAGCACCTTGACTGCGTAGTATCGCCACTATATCAGCGTCTCGCTCATCATCGCTGATACTGGCTAAGCAACCTTGCGAAGATGATGTTCCAGCGACGTGAATGTGGTCTTTAATGCTGATGGGTAAGCCATGGAGTGGCCCGATAGTGGTTCCGTGTTGTTCCATGTACGCATCCAATCGCTGAGCCTGCTCGATAGCTTGTTCCATGAACCACTGCGTTAGACAGCAGGTAAGCTGGTGCGCAATAATGGCACGCTTGCAGAAGGCTGTTACTACTGCAACGGCAGTGTGTTTTCGTTTCGCAATGGCTTCGAGAAGACCGACGGCATCGTAGTCTTGTGTGATGGAGAGGTCCTCGGATGATAGCATACCACACGACTCTGGGATATTGGTGACATCCCTTGGCGGATTTCGAATGAGCTCAATAGGAAGGCGAAGATCTTGAGGCACCTTTGACTCGAATGCTTCAAGCAAAGCAGTTCTTTTGGCCTCAAACTCGGCGGTACCTCGAGGTACTGGTGCCACTTGGACGACAGGAAGACCTGCGAGCACCTCGCCTGGAACAGAGTGTTTGGATACAAGGCCAGCGGTACGTCTGTCAGGAACATGTGAAGACGCTTCAGGGATGACCCCCCGTAGAGGAGCTAAAGAAGAAGCGACGCTCATGATGCAAATGATGTAGACAAGACACGCAACGGCCTAGAAACCGGAGTTTCAACATAGAATAAATATATAAATAGGAGATTACTGAAGCGTGCGGTTCCATATATCCATCTAATGTTGGTTATCGCATCTCCAATCCCGACTTGTCAGTTCGTAGTCGAGGTCTACAAATGTTTGCACTTGGCTAGCTATGACCACAAACACACCGAAAGTCGAGCTAGTAAACTAGCTGAGATAGCTAACCAAATAGAGGCTCCAAGAGACGATATTTTCTTTGACAACTTGAAGTTGGTGGCGCAAACCAGATATCCAAGCTTGCTCGTGGTCTGTCCATCGTGACCGCACAGAGGAGGGTTCACAATCAGAACACAATGGTAATCAATAGAGACATTGTTCACTATCAGCCGCAATAAGATATCTAGTATCGCTCTAGAGCCGCTGAGGTGGGTTGGTGCCACACATACTGGCCCGTGGCCATCTTATAGGAAAAAGGACAATGCTTAGTGTCGTTGTATTGTTATCTCTTTACTCCGCGCACCAAACGTTAGGGCCATTTGTCCAACATCGGACAGTACCACATTGAGCCTATGAGTGACTTGTGTAATGTTTGATAAGGCTCGCCACATGGCTCGACCACGTCCATCTGTGTGGGTGTTTGCAGGTGAATACGCTTGGGTCAACAGCACTATAAAGACGTGACACTGATCCCTTGCATAACAAAGATGAACACTCGACCCTTGGGCGGAAAAGGATTCCCCAGAGCGATACCTCTCTTTTTTTCCAATACTGCTGATCTCAAAAACATGGCAGAGTCAGACCATATCCCTGGCACGATCCATCTCGTGGATCTGCACCACAATCTGCGTGTTCGTCATGCAGGTGGTGGTGATGGAGACATCGTCTTGGATCCGATGCCTTCAGATGATCCAAATGATCCCCTCAATTGGTCGCTTCGACGCAAGTTGCTTTTACTGATATGCCAGAACTTGTGAATTTTCCCTTATTGAGCTACCTACTTGCTAGATACTGACCTGAAAGGTACACCTGGTTCACAGGCATGTCCCTCGCTATGGTCTACTCTGTCCTCGTCCCGCTTTCCCAACAATCCAAAGTATCCATCACGACGTTGAATGAGGGAACTGGCTTCATGTTCTTGCTTCTTGGCTGGGGTCTGCTTTTCTGGCAACCCTTCGCACTACGATACGGCAAGAGACTCACCTATCTGATCTCGACCCTTGGTGCAATTGTAAGTCGTGGCCTTGAGTAGTGGCATGAATAATGGCTGACAGAGATACCCAGGGTACAAGTATTTAGAGGTAATGATGCTCAAAACTTCTTGTCGGGTTTTGGCTGACCATGTTGATATAGTGCACACGTGTCAAGCAACAGAGAATGGATAGCCAAGTGCATTATCCAAGGCTTTTTCGTCGCGCCTATCGAGTCCCTGCCCGAGATTTCAGTCGCTGACATCGTAAGTTCATCCACTTAGAGGCAAATTGGACCCTTTCTCATTCTTTGCTAGTACTTCACGCATCAACGCGGTACTTACATGGGCGTCTACGCCTTGACTTTAGCTGGCAGCAACTACTTCGCACCCGTCATTTGTGGTTTCATCGCCGAGTACCAAAGTTGGCAATGGGTGTTCTACTGGCCATCCATCTTCCTCGCCTTTGTCTTTGTCTTTCTGTTCTTCTTCATAGAGGAGACCAACTACAACCGAACCGTCCCCGATATCAGCTCGCCGACGCTTCAACCGACCGCGACCGCTGAGACTCCCCGAGAGAAGTCATCAGAGACTGAGAACCATGAGATCAAGGAGGCCGATGAGAGTATTGACACTCATGCCAAGCCAAAGACGTTTCTCCGGAAGATGTCGCTCTGGCAACCTTCAGCAGGTCAAAGTATGGCTCGACATGCCATGCGCTCCCTTGAGTTTCTCAGCTGGCCAGTCATCTTCTTTGCCGGCTTCTCATACGGCTCGTATCTCATCTGGTTCAATGTCCTCAACGCCACGGCCTCCATCATCCTTTCGGGGCCTGGCTACAACTTCAAGCCTTCTATGGTCGGCCTCAGCTATCTATCTTGCGTTCTGGGTACAGCCATTGGAGCCTTCCTCTCAGGACGCTTGAGCGATTGGTTGACTATCAAGCTCGCACGTCGCAACAATGGTATCATGGAAGCCGAGCATCGTCTGTGGCCGCTCGCCATCTGCGTTGTTGGCGTTCCAGCGTCCCTCATTCTTTGGGGCGTCGGAGCTCAGCATGGAGTCCATTGGTTTGGCCTGATCTTCGCAATGGGAGCTGTTGCAGCAACAGGTGTGATGGGTCTGACGATCAGCATCAACTACTTGATTGATAGCTATCACGGCATCAGCAGCGATGCTATAGTGACAATTATTCTTGTTCGAAGCACAATGTCGTTTGCCATTGGCTATGGGTAAGCTCATTTCTTTCTGAAATCAAGACTACCTTTGACTAACAGATGGTGACAGCATAACTCCGTGGCTCACAAATATGGGGTACCAGAACTGCTTCATCTCTGCGGCGTTCATCGCGCTTGTTGCTTGCTCTGCATTCTTTATCATGATCAAGTATGGAAAGATGTTGCGTGTTCGAAGCGCGTCCAAGTACGCAGAGATAGTCAGAGATGACAAGAGAGTGATTGGTGTAGCTACGTAGTTGGATGGGTTACTCTGCATCTACCTTCCTGCACTCCCTTGCAAGACATGAAGACGCTCAGATCGTGGGACATTAAGGGCATGTTATTAGTCGTAAATAGTATCTCGCCAATCTAAACTGTTTTCCAAACACCAAACCCATTCTCGCTATGCTCCCTCGAATATCATAATAAAGCAGTCTATAGCAATGCCACAGCACCCAACAGAGCCGCAGCAAGAGCTCCAAGATTGGCCTTGGACGTGGCTCCCATGTTAGGATTGCCAGTCTCGCTCGCTCCGGAGCCAGTCGCGGTGCCAGACTCATCAGAACCACCACCAGAACCTCCTCTACCGCTACCACTCCCGGAACCGCCGTTTCCAGATCCTCCACTGCCAGAACCACCACCAGACCCCGAGCTCGATCCGACGCCGCTCTCGTTACCAACACGGACGTTTTGGACGGTAAGAGGTGACGGCTTCTCGCCACACTTCTGTGTCATTTGCACCTGGGGCTTCTCCGAAGACTGGACACCGCTGCTAGTGACGTCCTGGAACTTGCCGTTGTTGGTGTAGAGAGGCTCGTTGTAGACTTCCTGGCCGTTGGCGAGGATCTGAAGAGTACAGGCTGTCTTTTCGTTTCTTCGTCGCAGCTTGGCACCGCCGGATCCTTCCTCAACTAGGATAGATGCAGTGATGTAGATGAGCTCGTCGGTAGAGAAGTCGTCGTCGTCGTCAGTATCAACCTCAACGCTGAAGCTTGCTTGGCCATTGGTGGGGGCGCTCAGTTTGCTAGGGTTCAAGTCAGTACAGCTCAGCGCTTGGCGATCGTTTGACTTACACGGCAGGCTTTCCATCAACCTCTACCAGTTCTGCATTGTCGCCAATGGTAGCGTTGTTGAGATCGACCTCTACTACTTCAGGCTCAGCAGTACTCGTTGGGGCGGAGCTGGAGGTGGCCGTGGCCGTGGCTGTCAGCGTTGAGTCTTCATCTGTCGCTGAAGCCTCGCCTGTAGCTGAAGCCTGATCTGTAGCAGTAGCTTTTTCGAGCGTGTCAGCTTTTATCTTGCCCTTGCTCATAGAACGCTTTACCTTCTGCTGTTGCTGTCTCGCCATCAGCCGCTGTAGAATTCTGTTCATCTGCATTATCATCGTCGTCGTCGGCTCCTGTCGCTGAAGGCTGGTCTGCGGATGGTTGACTGGCGACCGCTGACTCTTCTGGCTCGGTAGCCGATGGCTCGGGGACTGCTGATGGCTCGGGGTTGGCTGTAGCTTGTGGAGCATCGTCTTGATCGTCGGACTGCGGTGATGCATTGTCGGCGGGTACTGAAGGCTGATCTTGTGCGGGCGCTGATGGCTCTGGAGCTACAGCGGATGGCTCTGCTGCTGGTTGCTCATCTGGCACCACTGTCTGGGCCAGGCCGTTGACTGCCAAGAGGCCAAGAACGAGGCTTCCAGCGAAGCGCATGTTGACTGTAGGCGGCAGGTAATCGTGTATTGCCTTCGAGACGAGTATATGAGTTCAGACTCTGTGATAAACGCGGCAAAAGTCTTGTCCCAAAACAAAACAACAGAAAAAGGTATTTAAGCTTGGGGTCAGAAAGAAGCTTATTATTATAGCTGCGCTGCTAAAAGCTCCCTCCCCTTGACCCCTGTCGACGGCCAGTGGCTCAGCTGGCCTAGACCCTGAAAAGCCTGGAACTGGTGACTAGACCAGCCACTTGGACGCCAGATTCATGCTTTGGGGCAGTGTTTAGCGCACGCTGGACCTATCAGCGACAGCTGGTGAGCGAGTACCCGAAATAGCTTCAGCTGGTGCGGAGAGATGAGATCCATGCGCTACGGGCCAGATCATACTGTCTCCGCATTTCTCGTATAGTAATACGGAGTTATGAAGATCCTGGAGTGTTTTCTCAAAAGCGAGATGAAACAATCAATATTCAAGCTTTTCTGTTGAGCTTTCTTCAGGCTTGACCAGGGTCGAGCTATGCCTTGCCTGAAGGGTTGAGAAATGGCTTCAATAGCTTGACGCCACAAGAGGCCACCGGGTGACGAGCTGAAAGGCTGAGGTAGCCTAGAATACGGCACATTCCGTATCTCGCACAGCCAGGCATTCCGCAGTAGGTTGTAGCCAATCGGTATGCGGTGAGTGAGGCTGAGCAGTCATGCTCTTCGCCCTCTCCACTACATCTAAGCTAGAACCATCTGTTCGTTCCGCGTCATCTCCCTGTTTACCATAGCGTGCTTCAACCTAGACATCAGTTGATACGGTGATCAAACATGGTGTCAACAGGTCACATTCGCATATACAGACATGCGTAACACTCAATATTAACTCTCTTTTTCTATCTTTTCCACATAACTAGTATCATGCGGATAATGACAGCAAGAAAATTCGGGTCTATCAGTCAAGGTTTGTCTTGAGTAGCTTGGGTAAGAGCGCGACTGCGTCCGTGAACTTCACCATCGGCGGTGAGTGTACAGACCACCTCCGGCCAAGGTTCCGAATTCATTTGCATAGAGCCCTGCACCGGCATTTCTCAGGCACCCCGGTCCCTTATAACCGTCCCGTGCATGCTATGGTATTATTCCCGTTTTACGGGAAATTGCACCTCAGTGACACGAAGTGTTGGATCAGCTGTTGGGTCCGATCAATTTTGACACCTGTGGATTTCTAAGTAAAAGATATGATGCCAGTTATATCCAGTGACTCAACTGCAAGTTCAATATTCGCAGGTATCGCTGAGTCCTTGACACTTTAGTTGGGTGGCGTGTGTGAGCATGACCCGACTAGGCAGATCAGAGTACCCAAGTAACAAAACGTGAAACTATTAGTTCATTTTTGAAAAATAATACATTCTCATAGAATGCCAATGTCAGACGTGGCTAGTTACTGCAAAAGGAATAAATCGTATCACATGCAGCCAGTATCTCACATTATACAAAGGCCGTATAGTATTCGGCTGTCAATCTTTATATATAGTGAGCGTTGAGCAGAGTAAGACACCGCTTCTCACGGCTCAAGACGGGTTATAACTTATCATTGTCTGATGTCTTGCAAGTTGATGACATGACCAGTGATTTGCACGTTATTGAATCGCTACTTATTATAGGGTAACGCAACTTCATATGACTCGGCCCCACGGCATGCTTGATGGATTAGTTTTAACTAGGCATGTCTAGAGTAATTAAATGATTGCTGTGAAATACATTATAGTTTATTAAATATAATACCAAAGTAGATAAATGTCAATATTAAACTCTACTTGTATCCTAAACTAAGGTAGTAAATCCAGTATTACTCGCTTCAGGTATTGCTGCGTTCTGTGTCCCTAACAGGACTACTGATAGGGACTAAAACAACTTGTGAGTAAAAGTTCAATCGATCATGACTTGGACTATAGCCGATTTTTAGGCATCAGAAGTCTTTTTTTCACACATATTCAATAGAGGGAGATCTTAGTTTGGCTTGATTCGTTGCGCAAAAAGGTGACAGCATTCAAAACGGCGCATGTCCACTAAGGGTTTGCGTAAATGACTTTATATTCAGCTACAAAACACTCCAGTCATATATCTTGGTCACCGCCGTGTACTGGTCTACCCATTTTACCTACAAACTGGTGCGCTGTTGGGCTTCGCAACGGGAAGGCTTGGGTTTGTCTGACCGCAGCCGCTCGCCGCACCCAAGGCAGTATCATCAATCGCAGCGTTGAAAGCGGCACCGCAGTTGGGATCACTAAAATGTTAGACAAGAGTCATTTCGGTGTTTAGGATAACATACCTGGCACCTCCGCTGGCGCTGTTGAAGTAAGAGCAGATATCGTGGGACCAACAGTCCTGGGTGTAAGCATTGCCGATAGCCGTTCCGGAGCAGCCGGCACCGCATCTTCCATTGCAGGAGTAACTAGGTACTTGAATGAGCAACAAGATTGAGATGAAAATGTCATAGACAAAACTTACTCGCCTGATCCGGAAGGGTTTGCGCCAAAGTTGCTACCAACAGTGCCGGTGAAAGTACATCGCTGTCCCGCAGCATTGGTCCATGAGGCTGTCGCAGTTTGGCCAATTCTAAGACAGGTGATGGCCCGCTTCTCGAGGGCCGGCGAAGCAGCCGACAAGGTCGCGAGACACAGGATAACAAATGAGCCGAGCATGGTGTTTGTGAAGGAAAGCTTACTACTTGATAGCTGGATAATCTATCTGGATGAATAGTCAATCGTTGTCTATATAAATCTATTGTGACCCCTGCCATGAAGCTATCATAGTCGAAATCGTCATCGGAGGTATTTCTCAAAATGGTAATGGATGGAGAATCTTTCGGAGATGACTTTGCGGAAATTCGGGCGTAACAGCTGGTGTGGAGATACCAGATCGCGAGGAGGCCATCAAAATAGGAAATATAATCTTTATTTCGTTACAGCCAAGATGGATTGTGCAATTCGCGTCAGGGTAGTGTGACACATGATGTTGCAAAAAGATGGTGGTTGGAGGATTATACGAGTATTTAGCTTTTGTTGACCGCTAGCTTCATGACTGATGAAAAGGCCAATTCACGCCTTGGCCAGATTGCGTATGCGGTGTCTTCTGTTGTATTTAGTTATTACTGAATAAAAAGTTGTTGGATATCGTCGTCTACGCAACGAGTTAACTAGCCAAAGATATCATCCTTTTTCATGGGGTGTGCTAGCTAGACGATCCAAGGATTCTCAAGGAATTATTATCGCTTCAGTCTCATGGATCATGGCACATTTGAGTCATCTTCAAAGACGTCAGAGAAGCCTGTCACCGGCGGGTTGATCTGAAACTGCATATTCAGATTGCCGAAAAGGTATGTGCTGGAATGTGCTTTTTCTCCGAAACGGCACGGCAACGGGCCATCCCGTGCTTGTTTTCGCTGCGTTCGCTGCGTATGTTGCCGCGGAACCGGACATGTTTGAGTTAAGGTTCTGGTCCGAATTGAGAGTTGTCTTGTCATATATGTTGGTGACCGCTTGTTCAGCTGCTTCGATTATGTAGATCTTGTCTTTTACCGGTGGTAAGCACAGCATGGCTTGAGTTCTACTTCAAGAAAAAGAACAAATCGAAGAGCAATAACAGGCTTAATCTATAGATACGCAAATCATACACTCTTGGCTTATAGATCCAGGATGTGGATTGGCTATATACCATGCCTAACCATTGATGTGAGTTTGTCGATCAAAGGATGTAAGAGCGTGCACGCATTCAGTTCAGCTTGGCACGACTTACCAACCTCCATATTTTTCTTTGAAACCACTCGTGCACGGCGATGGCAGAGGTGGAAGCGTCGAGCTGGCACGCACTTTTTGACTCATCTTCACCTGATTGTCTCATTTCTCCTCACCAGTGCCGATTCACAATCAGCATTTGAGTTCGTCGTCATGTCATTTCGGATGCTGATCATGAAGCCTCAATGCAAGTCGTTGAAAACATCCAGAGATATGGTGTCGATCCTCCGAAAGTAATCGGCAGTAGAGAAGAGCTCTGAAATGAGGATGGGGATCAGACGAAAAAGAGAAGCTTGTGAATCAGGGAATGGGAAAGCTGAAGAAGCATAAATATCCTCATATCTCCCGCCAAATAATCAGTTCAACACATCTTCATCACATCCTTTACCACACTCAACAAGCTCTAACAAACAAATCATCATTCAGAATGAACTCCTTCCCAGGCGAATTCAGAATCTTCGTTGACGGCAAGCCAGTCGCCCACCCCAACCAGAATGGCCAGGACACGTTCCCAGCTGAGTCTGGCGACAATGCTGCCGTCTTCCATTTAGAAGACGATCGTCTCGTGGCCGGAGAATATGCCTTGGGCCGCAACTGCATGGAGGACATGAGCCTCATGCCCAAGCCAGTAGTATGGTGCAGAAAGCATGAGGCCAATCGCCTCCAGCCCGTCCATGTCGAACACAAGGACTATGGCCCGGAGATCAAGTTTTCGGGTAAGTATTTGAGCCAAACGCTTGTGACATGAATAGTACTGATGATTAAACAATGCAGACCGTCCGGGACCTCCTGGACCTCCCGGATCTCACCTCAAGTTCATCGACAATAAACTTTTTGAACCTCTCATCCATGAAGGTATGTCGATCCTGTGATTTTACCGTCACTTGCTGATGAAGATTCCTATAGGGCCAGAGCCGAAGGTTGAAATTCTCCCGGCCTTTTAATTAGGTGATGGTCGAAAGCAAGTGGTTGACAGACCAGCTGGTTGTGGGTGTAGGAGGAGGAGGACTGGCTGTGATCTGTGTTATGTAGCTTTGCTCAATAATACGGTCTCTGATACGAACCCTGGTTACTGTTACTACGATGCCACAACTCGCGTATTTCATGTCCTTTCGTCTGACTGTCAAGCCAAACCATGTTGATTATTGCGTTATTTGAGGCCTGATCTGTACAATTTTTCTACTCATGCATCTCTATGAAACTCCATTACGTGAGCACAGAGTATTATGCTTATCATATTAGATGAATGATTAACATATGGCTCAATATAGCCTTCTGATAAAAGAGCACTTGTTTTGGGGCGGTACTTTTGAGAAGAAGGATAATATGCTGTGTTGTACTTCGCCGACGGACGTGAATTAGATATCAACACAGATTGCTTTCTAGCAAGCAGTAATACTAGGTAAGATAGTCTTGCTTTTGCACCCTTTCAATTTATGGGAGGTCAAAAGACTAACGTAGTATGCTGTTCCCACCAGGACTCTAATCCACACGGACATATATACTAACTAGCTTTTGTCGAAGGCTACATAGGTTGGACTTGACGAAAAACTGTCACATACGACCATACCTAGAGGAGAATACGGGATCCCGTCCGCTCTCCCATAGTCAAGCCTCTAAGGGGCGGATTAGTAGTTGGGTCGGTGACGACCAGCGAATCCCCGCTGTTGTATGTTTTTGCCTATCGTGAGGATATCACTGGGCTTTCTTTTTGCAAGGAGTCACCGCTTTGAGGTTGGCGCATTTCCGGCCTCGATTGATAATTCCCAATAGCATGATGACGTTGAACTGGGTAGTCACGGCATCCAAGTTATGTAGTCACCCGCGAACAACCGAGTCATTGCGGGAACTGTTGTATACTGCTTTTGATCTATCACGTCGAGGTTTTGTGCGATATGTGGGACAGCTTAGTCAAATTAGTCAGAGGTTTTGCGTTTAGCCGATATTGAGCCAGTCTCTGGTATCCGTTGGTTGTTCGTTGTTGGTTATATGGTAGCTAAAGCTCTCCATGCCAATAATCTGATCTTCCATGGCCGTTTGTGCAATAAGAGGCTTCACCAGTCTTACCACTGCCAATGTACTTGTACCGTTGCCTAAAATGGTGCTTATAACCCCTGCCCTCGAGTGGTGTCTTGCACTATGAAAAATACCTACCGTATTACTTAGACAAGCAGAGACCGAAGGTCTCTCAGATATGGTAGAGGTGAATACATCGCTGTAGCTACCAACCAACAGAATAATTCAGACGCGTCTCACGTCTCACAGACACGCACCATACGCACAAACAAATCAGAACAAAACAAAACATACACTGAGACACGAAAATATTCACTCCATCACAATCGCGTCAAGTTATACGCAGCCCTCTCCACCTTTGTCGCTTTCTGTGTCTCTTGCGACTTGAATTCACTGCTTTGATCTTGCTGCTAAGACCCGACGTCCAGGAGCCCAGCGTGTTCAAGATGGATCTTGACACAACAGATCCGTCCGATTTCGACAGTTTCGGCGTCGCAGATGACTCCGACGCGTTTTCTCCTGGGGTATGCTGAATCATGATGCGGTTTGGTTTAGTTCAAAGAGCTATGCCCAGCTTCTTCCGTTGCCCTCCCTCACCCTCGATGGCACTATAATCTCCTCTCTCTTTCGACCGTGACGCTCTAACTGGCGACAGAAACCGCAATCCAAGACCATCAACAAGAGAGCACCTGCCGCCAAGAAAAGTACCGCCTCTAGCTCGGTCAAATCGAAATCTGCGAAACAACTAAGTGACGAGGTGGATGACGACGATGACCTCCCAAGTTCCGCCCTTCTTCCTAAGGCCAAGCAGAAAAAGAGTGTGTCGGTTGCGAAAAAGCCTACTGCCCAGTCGACAGCCCCGATCGAAGACGACACAGTCTTGAGTGATGTACTTGACACGTTCGAACCCAAGGTCAAGAAGGCAGCCGACGAGAAATACCAGAAGCTCACCCTCTTGGAACACATCCTGAAACGTCCTGATACGTATATTGGATATGTTGTCAGGACCGAGTCGGAGATGTGGGTTCTTGACAAAGACACCAAGCAGATGGATCGCCGCAAAATCACCTACGTTCCGGGTCTGTACAAGATCTTTGACGAGATCTTGGTCAACGCTGCCGACAACAAGCAAGCCGACAACAAGGACCACACCATGGCCTACATCAGGGGCGATTCAGCAAAGGGCCTCACGGTTTCAGGACGGGCCATTTTAGATCCTGATCGTATCGGCGTTTTTCCACTTCGAGGAAAGATGCTCAATGTCCGAGATGCGTCTATCGACCAGATCACCAAAAACCAAGAGATCCAGAATATCAAGCAATTCCTTGGCTTAAAGCATAAACAGGTCTACACTGATACGAAAGGGCTTCGCTACGGCCACCTTATGATTATGACAGATCAGGACCATGACAGTAGCCACATAAAAGGCCTGTTGATCAACTTCCTTCAAGTTCAGTTCCCGTCGCTGCTTCAGATCCCGGATTTCTTTCGCGAGTTTATTACACCTGTCGTCAAGGTATGGCAAGGCTCCAATTCTAAGAAGCCTTAAAAGCTCAAGAGCTTCTTTAACCTTCCTCAATTTGAGGAATGGAAGGATGGACATGCTGCTGAGATATCGCGCTGGCATTCGAAATACTTCAAGGGGTTAGGGACAAGCTCAAATGAGGATGCCCAGGTATATTTCTCGAATCTCGATGAGCGAGCACTTGAAAGAATTCAAGGTCATGCAGCCAGAAGAGGCACACCTGTTCGATCTAGCCTTTTCGAAGAAGAAGGCTGATGCAAGGAAGGAACGGCTAGGAAGTTTCCTCCCTGGTACCTATCTAGATCACACCACTAAGTCCATCACATATAACGATTTCGTCAACAAGGAACTCATCCTATTCAGCATGGCTGACAACATACGGTCTATCCCATCTCTGGCAGACGGATTCAAACCCGGGCAGCGCAAGGTCTTGTATGCCAGCTTGAAGCGAAATCTAACAAAGGACAAAAAGGTTATCGAGCTAGCTGGCTACGTCCCGGAGCAGACCGCCTATCATCATGGCGAAGCTTCACTACAGCAGACCATTATTGGATTGGCTCAGAATTACATCGAGTCCAACAACATAAATTGCTTGGAACCAAGTGGTAATTTCGAATCTCGACTCGCAGGCGGGTCGGATGCTGCCAGCCCTCGATACATTCATACCCGGCTGTCTCCCTTCGCAAGGAAGATCTTTCCAGTTCTTGATGAGCCGAATCTCGAGCATCAGTATGACGACGGATCAATGATTGAGCCAAAGACGTACGCGCCTATCATCCCGATGATCCTTGTCAACGGTGCTGATGGCATTGGCACTGGATAGAGTACATCAATCCCGAACTATAACCCCATGGATATTGTCAAAAATCTGAGAAGGCGAATGGGTCGTTTGAATGATTGTGACGGGGTTGAAGCTCAGTTCCAGCCAATGCATCCTTGGTTTCGCGGCTGGAAAGGCGTCATGGAACCTGCTGGACCGGACCGATACAAGTTCAACGGCATTGTTCATTGGAATGAAAGCGCCCCCAATGAAGTCCTTGTTACAGATTTGCCTATTCGGATGTGGACCGATGACTTTAAAGCAAGACTGGAGGAAATCATCAGTGGCACCAAGGGACCGGCACTTATCAAGGACTACAAGGAGTTCAACGACCACCAGACTGTGCATTTCGAGCTTCAAATGGATGAAAAACACATAAAAACCCTTCTATCGAGAGTTTTCGAGAGACTCTGAGGCTGAATAAGCAGGTTGCTACATCCAATCTCGTTGCTTTCGACACTCAATGTCGAATCCACAAGTTCGAGAAAGTTGAAGACATTATGGAGGAGTATTACCATTTCTGTCTAGCTAAGTATTCGAAGCGCAAGGTAACGCCCTCCATCAATCAAGCGCTCACTGCTCAGATTGGGCTGACAAACTAATAGCGATACTAGCTTAGTGTATACCACGCTAACTATCGAAAACTTCAAAACCAAGCACGGTTTATTCGGGAAATCATTGAGGGGAAACTTGTTGTGGCAAGGAAGAGGAAACAAGTTCTCATCGACGAGCTGCGCGAGAAGAAGTACGAAGCAGTCCGGAAGGGAAAGACCGGGGAGAAGTCCAAGTCGGTCGATGAAGATGAGGACGCTTCTGATGACGAGGATGGTGGTGGCAACTCTCGCGACTACGACTATCTTCTCTCGGTATGTCTTGAATAGTGACACGCTATTCTTGTCCTGTCTAACCATGTGCAGATGCCGATATGGTCTCTGACCCAAGAACGCCTGGACAAGTTGAATGATCAAATCAGGAAGAAGAAACAAGAGCACGATGCACTAGATGTCCTGGACGAGAAAGATCTGTGGTGCAACGACTTGGATGAGTTTGTCGCCGAATGGGAAGCCCAGTTGAACCAAGATGCTGAAATCTAAACCAACATTCGAAGAATGGGACGACGCGCATCCAAGAAGATTGGAGCTGGACCTGGAAGAGGTCGTCGCAAGCGAGATGATGACGAGTATGAGCCAGCAAAGAAAAGCAAGGCGGCGCCACGCAAGAAACTTATCGTTGGTAATTCTGCACACACCTCCAACGCAGCGGCGAAGACACAAGTCAAGAGAGAAGAAGGGGCTGGTGACTTCTCAGACGACGACTTGGTGACTCTCAGCAGGAAGAGACCAGATTCGAACGCAGCTGAAACGGTTAGAAAAACCGGCAAAGGGGGAAACAGGCGAGCTGCTGCCAACAAACCAAAGACTTGGGATCTCTCGGATGACGGGCTGTCTGGCAGCGATGGCAACGAGGTGTTGGAGGACGTCGATCAGCTTGTCAAGGGCATCAAGGAAACGGAGGGTGTCGAGTCAAGCAGCCGGCCCAGTCGCATCCAAATATCACAGTCAGACGAGAACAACATTACCAGTGGTACGGGAAAGACAACTGCGTTGCCGAAGCCAAAAGCCAGGTCAGCTAGGGCATTCATGGTCGAGAGTGACGATGACACCGACTATGAAATACTCGCCAGACCACCGCCAGAGAAGGCTCCCATCCAACCAGACGACGTTCATGATGCGGACTCTTTCCTTTGCGATCAGGCTCCGACGTCAAAGTCTATCGCAAGCTCTGCTTCTACGACAGGTAGTAGATCGTCCAGAGCACCGTTGGACGTCTTGGGTGTAAAGAAACGTGGCCGGCCTGCTGGCTCCAAGAACAAATCCGATGAGACGACAAACACCAAGACAGCTACCAAGACAACCAGTAAAAAGGCCACAAAGAAGTCGACTAAAATGCCTAGCGAAGATGATGACAGTGACCATCCCGCCCAAAGCATTCAGCCTGCCGAATCACCTCCACCTGCGGTCGCGATCCGTCGTCGGCCAGGGCGCACAGCTGCCGCCAAAGCGACGGTGGTTCTTTCTGATGATGATGACGAGCTCTATGAAGAGAAGAGTGGCCCATTCTCAGTGGATGAAAGTGACTGATAGGACATAACCTCAAAGGTGGCTGGTCAGGATGGTGTTGGAAAGGTCTTGAGGTTCACATGTAACCTTTTTGGTAGTCATCTATTCAGCATGGCATGCCTGTGACCTCCTGGGACCAAAAGTCGCTTCTGCCTACAGATTAACGATAAGCAAGATACCAACACTAGGGCTTTGCTCACAAACATTGCCAGCCAGCCAATAGTGAAGTTTGTTATACTTAGAACTTAAGACCTCTTATGATTCCACCAGTAGAGCTAAGTGAAGTGGACAAACTTATCCAATGGATGTTTCTGTATTTGAAGACTTGTTGGTAGTTGGTCATCCTTAGGCGATTCTGCCTAAAACCTTTGTTTAAAAGCTTGATGCACATCGCAAAGGGGTAGTAAGGATGACACGGTGTTTAACACAGTCCATTTCCGCGATCAAGGTATCCTGCCTACACTTGCCACGCCCGATTTGCTTGACGGCGTGTGAATACAATTACCAGAGCATCTGTATAAACTAGTCTGACTTATAGCGGTATCTGACACAAGAATGAGCCACTGTTCGGCGGCAGGATAGCAATATAACTACATTGCGTGCAGCT
Organism: Fusarium sublunatum; assembly: GCA_013623665.1. Taxonomy (NCBI): domain Eukaryota; kingdom Fungi; phylum Ascomycota; class Sordariomycetes; order Hypocreales; family Nectriaceae; genus Fusarium; species Fusarium sublunatum. Next base: position 28,826 of record JABFFF010000019.1, read on the forward strand.
TCGTCGTCTAACTTAAAACAAATCTTGGCACAATATTTGTTCATTTAAACGAGAATCTCGTACAATAGTCCTCCTCCCTAATAGAATCGCGCACAAACATTGCCAGACTTAGGAAAAACCGAGTAAATCCCAATGGCATTCTGCAACTGCGTTTTGGATAAGTACAATTATATGAGAGCGTTAGAAGTAATTAATTTAGTCTTTTCTTTCATTACTATGAAAGCCATTCTTTGGTCTCTATTTTGGCCTTAAAACATATACCTGTCATTCAATTGAAACTCTACATCACTCCCTATATCTTATAAACTCATAACGTTGTCGATGTGGTGCGATGCGTGATGCGGCTGGTCTCAGGTTTGGGCATCCAACCTACCTCCTGCGCAGGCCACTTCACCCAGAAACGATGGGCATCATCTAAAGAAGTGTATATACGCTCAAGTAAGTGCGTGCCCCAACCCTGGTACCACCAGTTGTATTCCAGCCGGTGAAGTAGCACACAAAAGAAGGCAAATATACAGAGCGCCTTGTTGTTCCTTTACCGTATCAAAGCGAGGAACTCGTCAGAGATCTTATACATCCAGGTAAACAAGCTGCGAATCTTGGCTTCGTTACCAAGGTCTTCAACATAGAAGAAGTAGAAGGATCTTCTGAGGTCCTGGAAAGCACCGAGTAACAGTTGTCGTGTGTGCTCATCTTCCGAAGTGCTCGAATCAAGATAGCTCTGGAACTCCATTAGGGCTTCAAGGTCTGCCTGCTTGGACGCCCAAATCCTGCTCACCTCGGGAGAATGAAAGAGGAAGGAGATTGACGATGAGTAAATGGCACGGTTATTTACCTCCAAGACGGTGCGCACGCCGCGGAACAGAGCGAGCCAGCTGGACAGAACAGAATTGGCGTGGAAAGGAAGATGATCCTCGTCTCTGAGACTGGAAAAAGAGATGAACATTGTCATAATGCTGAAGCAGTACATGGGTATTGCGTTGCTTATCGAGATGTCGGACAATAGAGGTGTAGCCATGGATGTGGCTACTGTATGGCGAGCTCTGGCGTGGGCGTAGTAGTATCGACGAGATTCTGGTCGAAAATGCGCCAGGTGCGTTGCCGCCAGCGCCAAAACAGACTAAAGCACATATGGATGGGAGAAACCCAGCTGTGGGATAATTTCAAGGAAGTAGTTACGTGTGATTGGATCGGAGGATAGCGTCAGAGAGGTCGATATACAGTAGTGATGAAGAAGCTCCAGATCTACAACGGTGAGATTTGTTATGCCAGAACCGCCATCCTCGGTAGACAGCGCTCTTGATAACGGTAGGGCTGTGTGGTCATTGCTCGGACCAGGTGTTTGAGGAACCTGAGACGTGGCTGCAGGTTGAGTCTCAGTTAAGGAGAGGCATTCTTCACCCCGTCTTGCGCAGTTTCGGCAGGATGGTTGCTCCTCGCCGCACTGAGATATAGACGTCAGCTAAGTAAAGTTGCTGCTTGAGCAGTTGTCTCATACCTTGACCTTCCTCCTCTTGCAATTCCGACAGCCGCTCCTAGATTTGAGGTGCGTGCGCCGTGATCTCGGCCCTGTTGCTGGTGTCATGGCGAGGGAACTACCAAGATGGATGGTTTGTGTCTATCTCGCTTTTGTCCCGTATTGAGTGTAAAAAGAGCGAGAGGAACGGCACGCAATAAAGTGGGAATCTCGGATAGCTGGTGCGCCTCTTTGATGGAGATCTCTCCACGGTGACTAACTCAGAAACCCTCAATCTTCATTCGCTTACTTACGGACTGGTGGTGTTAGCGCTTACGTTGATGAGAGAGACTGCCCAATCACCGCGGAATGCGAGGACTAATAAGCCTACCTACAGAGCTCGCTGATCTTCCCAGAGGCAGCATTATCCACCGCCAGTATTGTCGATATTCCTACCATGCACGGAAGTCCTGGGGCGAGCCTGGCATTCTTTATTTTGAGGCCTTGATCTATTCTTAAATCGCAACTGATAAATCGGAGTTGGTGCCTTGGTGAACATGTAAACTAATCGACCACAAGGGTTGCACACAGCAGCCACTCCCTGCACGTCTCCTGGCTCGTTACATAAGTAAGCAGGTAGCTAAAAAGTCCGGGCGTGGTGATGCCAATGCGACGCTGGTCTCCATGGAACATTTCCTACGTCTTCAGCGTCAAGGTGAAATTCAGGCAGGTAATACAACTTATAGCTAAATGCCAAGATAGCGGATCAACGAAACTAGTTTTCAACAACGGCAGCTGAACGGCCACCTATTTCCCTCCAGGATACTCGGACTCTACTGCGAGGTCGCATCCCAGTTTTGAGAAAACAGCGAACCAATCGGCGTGCTTTGCGAGGCAATACGGCTTTGATCGCCATAACTTACAACCTCAGCCTTACAAGTAAAGCAAAATAGTCTAGTTCAGGATGAAGATCTGAATTGATTTACCAGTCTTCACCTACATAATCTCTCCTGGCGGAGCCGTCGGCACAACGCATGGCAGTGCGCGCAAGCTTCGCGATGATCATCATGGTTAGAGAGAAAGCCATGGAAAAGGTAGCTATCATTGTGTCTTGACGTGGGTATAAGTATCGACTGCCTTCCGTGCCATGATAAAGAGAAACACTCACACTATACACTACAATAAGCCTTCATTTTATAGAAGCTCTTCTCGTTCTTCTCATACAACCCAGCGATCAAGCGCCAAAGGACTTCCCAAAGATCAAACTTTACACTTCATCGCCATGCTAGTTTTGAAGCCACCAGGAATCGCGGCTGCGGCGCTACTGCCATGGCTACTTACCGTTTGTGTGGAAGGAGGTTCGCCAGCCTCCAATAATACCAAAGGACCTACGGGTTTCTCACCAGTATGTGATTCCATATCGAGCACAGATTCGCTTTCTAACATGCTTTCAGTGTGACGCACTCTTAGCTACGAACCTAGCCCACACTGCACATATGCCGTCTTCGCCTCACTATTCCTTCCTCATCAACAACGGTTCCTACGCTGTCGACACGCGCAAACAGCCCTGGTGCTTTGTTCTCCCCACCACTGCTGAAGAGGTTTCCCAAACCCTCACCACTCTCCAGTCAGCCGGGAACGGCGCCGGAGATTGGCACATTGCCCTTCGCAGCGGTGGACATGGTGGTGATAACCAGAATAACATCGCCGACGGCGTGACCATCGATCTGACACAGCTAAACTCTACAACATACGATGCGAAGACCAACATTGCCAGTATTGGCACAGGAGCGAGATGGGGAGACGCATAGGCCAAATTAGAAGAGCATGATGTTCTTGTAACTGGTGGGAGAGAGGGTGTCGTCGGTGTTGGCGGACTCCTGGTACGCATCGCGGTATGGTATGTCCTGTGATTCAGTTGTCAATTTCCAGGTCGTACTGGCCAATGGCAAGATTACCAACCCCAATGCAACGTCACATCCAGACCTTTCCAAGGCACTCAAGGGTGGCAGCAGCAACTTTGGCGTCGTCACCAGGTTTGATATGGAAGCATTCCCCGCTGATAATCTCTACAGTGAAAGGAAGGTCATGAGCCGAGAGCATGGCGACGAAGTTATCGATGGGGTTGTTGGGTTCACCAATCTGGATCAGTCGTTCAAAGATGATGCGTTAATATCCATCATGACCTACGATCCTGAGCAGGAGCGCAGTGTCATCACATTGACGACGCTCAACACCAGGAACGAGTCCAACAGTAACGCGTTCGACGCTTTCAAGAGAATCCCCGCATTAGCCCCAGTTACCAAGGAATCCCAGACTCTCTCCGAATCTGCCAACCGTACCCAACTGTCTGATGTAAGCCGGTAAGTTAAAATCTGATTCAAAAACAGATTCGGAATGGCTAACATATCGTTAGAAACGCGGGAGCTGGAGCTCTACGCATTGTCAACGACCCCAAGGTCATTCGATACGCTTTCAATCAGCATGACCGCCTTGTCGATGATATGAAAGCACTTCTCGGACCCAAGAACTTCACCACGATCCTCGACTTGCAGCCATTTCCCACATACTTTGCAGAATACAGCGCGCGGCATGGAGGAAACATGCTCGGACTTGAGCGCGATACCCGCAACAAAATTATGTTCATCGTTGGAGTAACTCTGCTAGGCTCGGATAGCGACGAGCTCTATCCCCGGGTTTCTTGAGCTGTGACAGCTACAAACGAGAAAATCGAGGACTTTTCCAAGTCTGTTGGAAGCTGGAGCGAATTGAGATATCTTCCCTACGCAAGCGCAAGGCAGGATCCCATTGGAAGTTACGGCGAGGCCAACGTGAGATACATCAGGGACGTTGCAAACAAGTACGACCCTGAGGGTTTCTTCCAGAACAGGATTCCAGGTGGCTTGAAGGTCTCCAGAGTTCGTTGAGAGGAGCACATGTCCTGTTCATGCACTGGCGACATAGCTTGCCTTACTCGTATTCTTTGAGTTCCCACTGTTGGTAACTGCCGCTTTGACGGTCACTCGACCGTTGTATGCAAAGAAGGATATTTAAGTGCTCGCCGGCTGCCTTTACACTCGGTGTAGAGTATTTAGAAACTTAATATAAGCTTCTTCGAGGTATAACCATCCCTGCTGTGATTTGTCGTGGTAATTTTCCAAGATTAATCCGTAGAGTGAGAAGCTACCTGTGTAGATTACTGTTGCTTAAATTTAAGGAACTAGGAAATCCTGGGGAAATCATTCGGTTGCGTAACACAGTATTCCCTGTTGCTTGGTAAGCCGAGCTAGATGCCGACAACAGCGGCCTGTTTCCAGTTGTCGCGTGCAAGTGACGACCCGAATGGCTAACATCAAGCGAAATTACGAAGAATAAGAGGAAGACTACAAGCCACCAATGAAACTGAAGTAGAGACACTGCTTGCAAGTCATGAGAATGGCTCGTGTAGAGCTGTTGCGAACCGGTCCAATAAGGGCTCAACATCAATATTGTAGTGGTCCGAATGATCAGCAGAATGTTTTTTCATGAAGAAAATAGCCCCCCTCGCCAGTCTGGTTAGTCTTCCCATGACAAAACATCGAATTTCCATTATCTGGTCAGGTCAGACTCGGATATCACGGCTTCAGTCGCATAATTACAGGTTCTCAAAAGGGGACTTCGGTGGTTTCGCTCCGCACAAACCAGCTAGTTTCAGACAAGCGACCTGAATATTCCACCTGAAGAAGTGAAGGTTGTAGTCGTTACAGGAGCTTCCAATGCGCGCGCTTGTAGCCTTGTAGGGATTTAGTGGAAGCTAATTAACACGAGTCAATCATTTCACATAGTGGTTTCCCCACCAATCAGACTTGTCCAAAAGTCTCGGTTTCAGGTGTCAAACGAGTATAGACCCAACGGAGAAACTAACGATCGCTGATCGAAACCCCGTCAGTGCATCCTAACTAGCCGATCTTCCGTTCGTACGAGAATACGGATGGTTCGTGTGCTGGGCCGTGTAAGTGGCGATTTCATGAGGCCTCAGTATATATATCCAAGGAGATTTTGAGCATTCAATCTTGTTTTAGGCCATCACTTCACTCGTTGCCTAACAATCATCAAAATGGTCAAGATCTCATCTCTTCTATCCAGCCTGGCGCTGGCCGGCGCTGCTTCTGCCTACGCCGACCCTGGAGCTTGCTCTGGTATCTGCAACAACTCTCACGATCCTTCAATCATTCGACGAGCTGATGGCACATACTTCCGCTTCTCTACTGGCGGCAAGATCGCCATCCACACTGCACCTGCTCTCGAGGGGCCATGGACCTACAAGGGTGCTATGCTTCCTGCTGGCTCCAAGATTAACATTGCAGGAAAGGATGATCTCTGGGTAAGTTAGGACTAACACGTTGTGATCGCTGAAGCTTATGCAATACCCAGGCTCCCGATGTTCAAAAGGTTGGCAACCAGTACTACGTCTATTACACCGTCAGTACTCCTGGCTCGCACAACTCTGCCCTTGGCCTGGCTACTTCATCGTCGATGAACATCGGCAGCTGGACCGACCACGGCTCCATAGGCATCCAGTCCGACCCCTCCAAGCCCTACAACGCCATCGACGCCAACCTGCTGCAAGACGGTGGCAACAACCACCTTGTCTTTGGCAGCTTCTGGAATGGCATTTTTGAAGTCAGCATGAAGAGCAACCCTACTGCTGCAGCTTCATCGGCGAGCAACGTTCTCTTCGACCCTGCAGGTGAACACCCTACCGAGGGACCTTACCTGTACAAGCGCGGTAGCTTCTACTACCTGTTCTACTCGCACGGCAAGTGCTGCGGTTTCGACACCAACCGGCCTGCTAAGGGCCAGGAGTACAAGATCATGGTGTGTCGATCGTCTTCAGCCACGGGCAAGTTCGTGGACAAGACCGGCAAGAACTGCCTCCAGGGCGGAGGTACAACAGTGCTTGAGTCTCACGGCTTTGTGTATGGCCCTGGTGGTCAGGGTGTCTACGACGACCCTTCAAAGGGACCTGTAAGTTTCGATCTTGGGTTGTTTGATGTAGAGGTACTGACAAGTTGTAGGTTCTGTACTACCACTACGTTGACACCAGAATCGGCTATGCTGATGGCCAGAAGAAGTTTGGCTGGAACAAGCTTAACTTTGGCAGCGACGGCTGGCCTACTGTCTAAGTTATTGGTTTTTAATGTATTCGGGCACTGCCTTGTAAATATTCGCTGCTCTACGATATGGATGTTGCACGTACATAACACTTCGTTGTTTTGCGCGCGACCGGTCGCATATAGATGAAAGCACTGTTTATATCAAAAATTATTTCTAACCCTAAAGCATTGATCTGAGAGTGGCAGAACAAGCTATTTTTAAGTTTGTTTACAGTTATCATGTCGAAGAGTGATCAAATTGATTTGCTCCAGTAGAGTAAACCTTGCGTGATTGCGGACAGTATTTAAGGCTGGACCATACGGCCAACTCCACTGTACGATAACTACATCAAGTTACGGGAAATTGATCAAGAGGCCGGTTATAAGAATACCACCAACGTTAGTGCGTTCGAATCACCACCACCACACATCATCAACTTTCAAGGGCATTTGCATCCGATTTGATGATACATGATGGCGTCTAGCGTCGCTTCTACGGCTGCTTCCGTGCTACATCAAATCCATGCCGAGCCGCCCTCTGCACCAGCTGCTGAGCCAGCGGAAGCCTCGGGCTCACAATTCACCAGTCCAGAAATTCCTGTCTGGTTGCAGGAGCACATCATCTTCTGGGAATTCCCTCCCGACATGGTAGAAACTTTAGGACGTGAATAGATGGCTGAGGCGTTCGATTACTTCCAGTCTCGAAGGAGAGATTTGCCAGTTCAGTTCCAAGGAATCGAGACCCAGTTGAGACGAGAGTGGGAGAGACAGAACCGACAGGTACCAAGGCCTACTACCAAGAAGGCAAAAAGAAAGTCAACCGACGTAGATAATCCTTCTCCTACCAAGAGGGCTAAAGCTACTACACCCATCAAGCAGGAGGGAATCCCACCGCCTGGATATCAGCCCCTCGGAAACATCAAGGGAAAATACGCCATCGAATCGTTCTTCGACTGCTGTGACGATCAAAAACAGCGTGAACATGATTATATCTGTGGCGTGGTTCTTGCACCTGGCGACGGTACCATCTGAGAGGCTATTTCGAGATGGGGTCTTTATTGCGCCGTTACAAAGCTTTGATGTGGTTTGAGAAACGGCCTCTCGAGTCCTCATCTAAAAGGATACGATTCAAGTGGTGAGGCAGCCATAGTTGCGACGGGTTTGAAAAGTTTCAGGGTGATGGGCATCGAGGTTGGATGAAGTTTCTCCGTGATGGACTCATCGAGGTTTATTTCAATGAGCTTGATATTCGATTTACTGCACGAAAAGACAGGGATGCCGGTGACAACAAATACGATGCGGCGGAGTTCTGGGAAGATTGGCACGAGTATGATGATGAGTGTATGGATATCCTGGATAAAATGGAGGAGGTCTATGACAGATTGGGCCGATACTAGGAATCTGTTTCAACTTATCTCAAGTTGCGAATCTCGCTGAGCATCGGTATGGAAAAGCTATTGCTTGAAGCTTTGGTATTAAGGCTTTCTATTAGTTTGTAACGATCCCTAGTCAAATTGATATAGCGTCATTAACTGCTGCGTGGCCCTGTTTCTCAGAGGTTAGATTTCCTCAACAATACAGAACAAAGTTGAAGAAGCAGGTAAGGAATCATGCCAGTTGATCATCAGCCTAACAACTTTGCAGTAAGCCATACAGTGATGCACCTTGCGACCATGCAGCAGATAAGTGAAAAGTGAAGACGAGAAAATCTGCAACCAATCATTGACTGCTAAATTCTCGTGATTATGCACCCACGCCGGGATTAAGTCTCGGTCGAGTGAGATACGATATACGCAACGGTGGCTGGTAGGAGAATCATTTCCGAGAGCGTGCAATATCACGCAGTTATGGAGTGTCATGCAGGACGCTTTCCCATTTGCGGAGCTGCACAATGATCATCACCATGACCCAAAGCGGCAAATTTACGAGAAAAGATAGCGGAGTGGGTGTGAGTAGCGACTCCGCAACATCGTCACGAAGATCAGGGGCGGAGATAAATACCAACTCCTCCCTACGTAGTAAAATCGACAGCTACGACCTTGTCGACTTGAGATTGTGTTTAACTCCTTGCCAACATGTCGTCAGTCGCGGCTCCTCACCCACTCTGCCCGTTGACAGGGGCCGAGATCCAATCAAGTGCACGATTGATTGAAAGTGTTTGGCCACAGTCAGTGTTTTTATGTTTCAAGGTTATTACGCTCAGTGAGCCACCAAAAGAGAAGCTTGTACCCTACCTCGAGGCTCTAGAGCACGGGAAGCCACCCTCACCACTCGAGCGTCGAGTTTTTCTAGCGTATTACATCCGGAAAACGGTAAGAGCAACTCCCGAGACCAGGAATAGGATCTAACTTGATACCAGGACATATTTCACGAGGCTGTTGTCAATCTGACGACAGGTAGAATCGAGAGCAATATCAAACTTGGTCCCAACGTACATGGCAACGTGGACTATGACGAGGCTCAAAAGGTAGAAAAGCTTGCACTTGAGGACCCAAATGTCCTCGCAGAGCTGGATAAGCTTAAGCTGCCAGAAGGGACAGTTGTCTGCGCCGACCCTTGGATCTACGGTCAGTCCACCGAGCCCACGTTGAAGGTGGTTGTCTAGAACTAATGAATGATAGGATCCGATGGTATTGACGATAATGTCCGAATGTATCAAGTCTTTCTTTACATGAGAGACCCCGAGAACTCTGGGGAAGCTGACTCGAATCACTATGCGTTCCCACTTCCTGTTTCGCCAGTCGTTGAGTGCACTCACTATAAGGTGGTTCGGATCGATGTCTTACCTACTGGCGCCGACAACACCGTCAAACCACTGGCGCCATATCAACCGAAACCTCCAAGCGAGTACATCCCAGAAAGCCAAGAGTTGCGAAAGGATCTCAAGCCGCTGCATGTTAACCAACCAGAGGGGCCGAGCTTTTCCGTCACTCCGGTAGGTGAGACAGGAAATATTCTCTCATGGCAGAAGTGGAACTTCTTCATCGGTATGTATTGATAGCTCAGGTAAGAGGTTCTATACTAATTTCAGATAGGATTCAATCAGCGAGAGGGAATGGTGCTGTATAATGTCAAATACGACAACCGCCCCCTCTTCTACAGACTATCTCTCTCGGATATGAGCATACCATATGCTGACCCACGACACCCTTTCCATAAAAAGTCAGCTTTCGACCTCGGCGACGTTGGAGCAGGAGCCACAGCCAACAACCTCAAGCTAGGATGCGATTGCCTAGGCAGCATCCAGTATCTCAGTGGTGTAATCTGTGACGACCAAGGAAGACCGTTGCCGATGGAGAACGTAATTTGCATCCATGAACAAGATGCCGGTATTGGATGGAAGCATACAAACTACAGAACTGGCAGAGCCGCAGTTGTTCGGTCACGAGAGCTTGTGCTGCAGACTATCCTCACGGTATCAAACTATGAGTACATCCTCATGTTTATCTTCAACCAAGCTGGAGAGGTCACTTATGAAGTCCGGGCAACTGGAATACTATCCACACAACCGATCGACCATGAGTTGGATAAAACAGGGGTGCCTTTCGGGACCGTTGTGCACCCTGGCGTGCTTGCAACCAATCATCAACACATCTTTTCTCTACGAGTCGATCCTATGATTGACGGACACACAAATCAGCTCGTGTATACGGAAGCACATAGAATGCCACGAGATCCGCACTGGAACCCTCACGGAATTGGCTACGAAGTTGTGGAAAAGACAGTTAAAAAGACAGCTGGTCTCGATATCGACTACAATCAAAGCCAGACCTACAAAATCATCAATCCTAACTCCACCAATCCCATCAACGGAAAGCCAGTGGGTTACAAGATCATGGCTCCCCCATTCCAGAAACTCATGGGCGACGAAGAGAGCCTCATTCACAAACGTGCCGAGTTCGCAGACCACAACATCTACGTCACAACCCATCGTGACAAAGAGCTCTACGCAGGAGGATGGTACACTAACCAGTCACGTGGAGGGACTGGCGTGAGAAGTTGGGCTGAGAGGAATGAGACGCTTACCCCAGAATCTGACATTGTCCTGTGGGTGCAGTTCGGCATCAACCACTTGCCACGGATTGAAGATTTCCCGGTTATGCCGGTTGAGATACTAAAGGTGCATCTCAAGCCTGTCAACTTCTTCACCAAGAACCCTGCTTTGGATGTGCCGCCGAGTGAGCAGAGTGTCAACCAGAGCACGTTGGTCAAGACCAAGTCAACGGCGGGAGGATGTGGCTGCGAGCCATCGTCAGTTTCGTCAAAGCTTTAAGAAGTACGTACCTAGTACAAGATTAAGAAAAAGAAATATAGCCGTGATATACCCACTTGGCTGATTGATCCCCAAATAACGCGTGGCATGTGGCACATGTTGATCTGAGCTACCTACCATCCGTGCGACCCGATATTACGCGAAGATGCTGAAGATGCTTACTGGGGTTAGCGATATTTGGGCTCTTGCGTTATTGTAAAAACTTATATCCGGTCGCAGCTAACATGTACGTGCATATGCTTCTGCAATTCTGGATTGGATGAACTCCTGATGGTTTCCATCTATTCTCGTGTTGGGTCACGCAGCGGATAGCATTGGAAAAGAAAGCAATCAGCAACAGCAGTACACAATTTACCAATTCTTGCTTTCAGTCCTATGTTCGATTGGCGGAACGATAAATTTCATTAGGCATATCGTTTACTATAAGACCTGCTCCACATGAACAGTCCTTTCTTCATGTACCTGAATTCCATCTACACCATCCCCCGGGAGTGGCAGTTGAGGTGCTCGGTCTCTCCAAGGGCTCGAAATGGTGATCTCTGTCCCATAGCTCCATCCTGGTCGGGAAGCCTCAAGATCGTAACCAGGAGGAATATCATCAACCATGGCAAACTCGTACATGGAGCTTGAACCGTTTTGCTGAGAGGCTTTGGTAATGTGGTTAATCTGGTTGCTGCCGTTCTCTGGCATGGCCGAGTTGACGGATAGCTTTTTACCTCTGTGTGCGGCAAGAAGCGAGTGAGGAATGATCTTGTGGAATACTGGTCGAAGCATTGGAAGAGAAACTAAGATGGTTAGGTTAGAGGTTGTGCGAGTATCAATCTAGAAGATAATACCTGAAACATTGGTGAGGTTGCATTCAGCCGCAGCCAAAGCGATATGAAGGCCCATTTTCAGAGCGACTTCTTTTGTGTAGCCGTTGAATTTAAACGATTGTATAATGACTAAGATTGTGAGGATGCAGACACTATCCTCGTGTTAGCTTTGGACTATGTGATATTGGCAAAGGCGACGAACAGAGCACCAAAACCAAAAAGCGCAATGACGGCAATCTTCTGACTCAAAGGCAGATGCATCTTGAGGACTTCTATGAGGGGTAGAGCAAGTATAATCACGTCCAATATCGCATGCGTCAATACGGTGGCATAGAAGTAGGTAGTGTTGTTGACATGGCAATGCGAAGCCCTGAGTGCGACGTTCCAGTATGCTTGAGTCGGGATGCATTGGAGTGTCAACAAGAGCATTCGGACGATGAACCAGGCAAAGCACAGGACAGACACGATCTGGATCGGGATTCGCGTGCTGGAATATTTGAACAGGCGCCAGTAAAAGGTCAAGATGGCAAACTTTGCCCCAGCGATGCCGATGGTATATGTGAGGCTGCCCAGCCAGAGGAGCAAATATGTTTGTCTGAGCTTTTCATCGTCGGTCAGGTTCGAGGGGCCATCTTGGAGTGGGCGACCGAGGCCATAGTCTGCGGCGACTGCAACAAGACTAGTCAAACAATGTAGTTGCTGAGTGACTGTGTATTCTCACAGATTAAATTGACCGTCGAGTACCCGAGTGCACCAATCTATTTGCAGAAGACCGTCAGCAGCGGCACGCAAGACACGGCACAAGTACGCCACAACCTACATATGCAACCACAGCAAGCCAATCATCAATTCCATAACCGGCTCTAGACGTTCGTCGGGCGAGCAGTCGAAGAACGAGGACAAGCGTGGCAAGTGGCAGGGTGATGGATATCGAGGCATAGACGTTGGGCCTGTAATCCATCGTGCATGGCTGACGATGAGGCTCCCCAAGATGACGGGAGAGGGGATGAACAAGGATGACGAGGAGTGGGGGGAGGAGATGAGCGTTAGAAAAGTAGCGGGCGGACGATACAACACGATTATCTCATCCTGTATGCCACCCAACTTCCAATCGCAGATATAGCTCAACCCAAAGAATTGCCCCCCAAATCAAAAGACAGGAGAGACGCACTAGATCTTAGCTAATGTAAAGTACGTCCTGTAGTAGTTCCGGAGCATTACACCCGAGTGACCCGACGACAGTCTGCGATTTAAGCTTCAACGCATTTATCCGACTAGTGACTGGGGTCTAGGGGTCTAGAATCTCGTTTTTGAACAAGCAGAGTCACATTGTCCTCATTTGTCAACAATAGCATGGTACAGCTTACACCGAACTACATACCCAATTCGAATCGCTTACCTTGACCCAGGTGCGAAATTCTCGACAAGTCTTTCTCAGTCAGTTACTATCAGTCACGTTGTTTAAAGTCGATATCAAAAGACCACTACAAGACAATAATCAAGGAAAACACAGTCGTAAGCCGAACGCCACCCACCTAGGCTATTTCTGAAATTCTGAAATTGTTCTTGGCCCTTGGATTTTATCATAATGCTACCCTATTGCGTTGCTCCCCCCCGAGGCTGTCAAGTGAAACCTTATATGAACGCCCGTAACACAAAGGCGTTCGCCATTCTTTGAGTTCCCGTGCAACGGTACCCTGGCCCCGGGAATACAACATGGATGGTTGGCGGATAAATCATGGTTAGAGAAAGATCCAAGCGTGCAACTCAGTGTAGGGCGCACTTAATCAAAGTTTATTAGTCGAGCCACTTTCAGAGACAATCAAACCCTAATATCAGATCCCAACTGCCGATAGGGACCTTGCGGGCGGTGTCGAATTCAAACGGCAATGCATGATTCGGATGCCACGGAAATTACTAAAAGAATGATTGCATGGCTCTCACCCTACTTTATGTCTTGTGAATAAAAGAAGGATCTCCTCCTCCCCGTGGACTGATCTGCTCCCACACAAGTCCGTCTCGCATCCACTCTTTCACAAGTCGTTCATTAATCAAGATGAGACACGCATTCTTTTCCGCAGTGGCTCTTGCCCCGTGCCTTTCCTTCGTCACCGGCGCTACCTGCAAGCCCGCTGAGGCAGTTCAACACGTCGATGTAGCCGTCATCGGCGGTGGATCTAGTGGTATTCATGCCGCAGTCAAACTCAAGCATGCCGGTGCAAAGGTCGCTGTGATCGAGAAGAAGTCTCAGATCGGAGGCCATGCCGAGACATACTACAACCCACAGACAAAGGCTCCCACCAACGTCGGTGTCGTCGTCTTCGAAGACACTGACATTGTTCAAGAGTACTTTAATCTTCTGAAGGTTCCCTTCAACAAGCAAAACCCTGCCAGTGGCCAACAGGCCAAGACCTATGATTTCTCACTGGGCGTGCCTATCCCAGCTGCCAGTGCTGCCGCCCAGAAGGCCATCGCCGACGCTTTGCAGACCTATGCTGAAAAGGTTCTCCCCAAGTACCCCTGGATCGACCAGGGATACTTTGTCCCAGAGCCTGTACCTCAGGAACTTCTGGAGCCCTTTGGACTGTTCGCCCAAAAGAACGGCTTCGCCGCTGCCCTCCCCCTGCTCGCCCAATACAACATGTACATCGGCAACATTACCACCATCCCCGCCCTCTACGGTCTCAAGAATGCGGGACCCGGACTGATCAAGAGTCTTTCCACCAACCAGTTCGTCGTGGCGGCATCTGGCAACACACGAAGCCTTTACGAGGCAGCCTCTGCTTACCTCGGCAGCAGCGTCTTGCTTGAGGCCACGGTTGTCAGGGTTCATCGTCACAGCAAGGGTGTCACTGTAGTTGTGAAGCAGCCTAACAAGGCACCCAAGAAGATCAACGCCAAGAAGCTCATTGTTGCTATTCCCCAGACCCTCGAGAACGTTGGCTCTTACGACCTCAACAACGTCGAGCGTGAGATCTTCTCCAAGTTCACTAGCCTTGGCTACACCGCTGGAATCGTCGACATTCCCGGCCTTAATGAAAGCCTCCAGAACGTCGGTGCTCAGACCCCCGCCAACACACCTGTTATCCCAGGTGCCAACGGCTTTTACCTCAGTGGCCCACCAGACCAGTTCCTGTTCTCGGTCGGTTTCGACGAGCCCCAGACCAGCCTCGCCAACACCGAGGCTGTCATCTCCAGGGAGCTCCAAATACTTGAGCGTGCGGGCGCACTGAAGGCCGGCACCACTCGAAAGAGTTCTATCTGTTATAAGACTAACCACTCTCCCTTTAACCTTCGCGCCTCTGCTCAAGACATTGCACAGGGTTTCTACAAGAACCTGCTTGACCTCCAAGGTGAGCGCCACACCTTCTGGACCGGCGCCGCCTTTGCTGCTCACAACAGTGGTGTCATCTGGAGGTGGAACGAGGGTGTACTCCTTCCCATTATCAAGAAGGAGCTCGGACTGTAAGAAAGACTTTCTTCTGTAGATATATTCTATTCTTATAATTTCACCCATAATTTGTCGACCTAACTTAGTTGCAGTCCCTTGAGCGAGCATGGTACTCAGGAGGCTGAGATGGAAGCGAGGGCAATAGTTTAATCGATAGTCCATCTTTCGCTACCTTATGGCGCCGCATCATCGTGACATTGCATCAACCTGTTAGACTAAACCATGTTTATCAAGAGTTGAGTTGAACTTGCTGATATACTGGTATATATGCCACGTGACCATAGAGGAAAGAGTGATATCAAATTGGCCAACAATTGTTAGGCGTTCAGCTGATCAGCAATCCCTCCCGTTTAGATACTTCAGAGACGTAAGTGCTTGCGTTGCAAGATGAAAGTCTACCAATAGTGGTAGTTCCGTCGTCTACGGTCAGAAGCCAAAGAAAAGGCAAGGCGAGTAAGTTGTCAGGCTCAGGACGAAATCTCATGATATTCTCGGAGATTAAATCTTGCGGAATCTTAAGATTGAATGTCATCAGCGCTGTCCGAGACGCGGAGGCCGCGTTCATCGCTTGCTGGAAATATCATAGTCAGACGTTCCCGTGGCATAGTACAGGTGGAACCATACGCATTTATATGGCCATAAGGATCAGATTAGATTAATAACCATCTTTGATATACCTATCCGCTTGTTGAATGAGCCATACACTGCGATCAACACTCGGCGAATCGCTTCCGAATGAAGCCTCGCGCCAGTGACTGAACAACTTCTCGAGATGACAACCAACAAGCGTTACTCGAGAGCCAATAAAGTCTTTCAAAGCAGGTACTTGGCACGCTGCAAGGAGAATGAGCATGGTCCCGGACATGCTGAACGTAATTAGCCACCTATTGTGCCAGGGAGAGTGGTGATAAACTTACGAAAGTGAGCATATCCACGTGTCTATAAGCACCGTCTGCGGGAAGCCTCTAAGATCTAGAGCATGCAGCAAGCAGGCATCTAAACACGCCTTGCATTTATTCAGTACGTCCGGAATTGAAGGATTGAGGGCTGACTCGACATGGCTACTACTGAGCATCCACATCAAATACGGTCGGTAAATGACTCCTTTGCATGTAAGATATCGCTGTCTCAGAAACCCGCTGGTTGCTGTTGCTGCTTCATCAGTATCAATACTGAACGAAAATGACGCTGGCAACACATCACGCCAGTCGTCAAGCTGTCGTTGAAGTTCAGTGACAATTCTGGGGAAACGAGCATGGTTAAAAGCTGCGCCAGTGTCTCTCGCGTATAGTAGTTGATGTACTCGGTTAAGAAGGCGCCTCATACTGATACAGGCGAGGAAGTAGAGAGATGACTCCTCCTCCACGATCTCAGAAGTGTGCGTGTGATAGGTGCTTGGGAGTGGAACGGATGATTCGACGCGGGCGATTCCAGATGGAGGACATGATGACAACTCGGCCATATAGTCACTTTGAGAAATGTCAGTAAGTAGCAAAGGGTAGTTAAAGTATCATCTACCTTTCGAGTATGTAGCAAGACCAGAATATCCTTCTGATTCGCTCTTCATACTCAGTGTCTTCTCTGCTGTTTGGATACGACAACAGGAGCATACATCTCGTTGCCGTGGCACTGAGATACTCCCAAGCCTGGAGAGGCCGAACAAGTGACGCAAAGTAGAGACTAACCAGTCAGTATCCAATATCCACTGCATAGGTCCGTTTACTTACGCGGTGAAGAATAGACACTGCGCGCTTTCTGAGTCGACTTGCAGATGCACGACGTGGAGCTTTTTGAGAGCTAGTTGGAAGTAGATGTCTCCCAGTTTCCTCTTTCGAAGCCTTCTCTCCCTCTCTAAAGTTCCCAAACTTTCGGCAAAGCGTAGGTCTTCAGCGGCTTGGCTCGCACACCCCAGGGCTAATGTGAGCAAGCAAAGGCAAGAATGCACGGTATCCTCGGCGGGCATTCCGCTTTGAAGTGTTGCTCGTATACCGGTGATCTGGGCTTGTGACATCGAAGGGTACCAGAAGTTGATGTTTCTCTCAAACGCCTCTAGGATAGACACGATATCTTCTGCGTCGACATATGGATACATGGGGTTCGCAGCAATAGACAGTGGAGCGCGCGATTGTTCCAGGTAGAAGATTGACTCTCCATCGTGGCGCAGAAGAGGGAAGCAATCAAAGTGAGGCCATTGCAGGATCGACTCGGTTGTGGAAGTGTGCATCGAATCCAGGACTGCATTCTCGAAGTTGTTGACATTTTCGCGATGGTCTTGGCTGGTAGGAGTTTGAATGGCGTGGCTTTGTCGACGTAAGCTGACGTCTGGCGATGAGCCAGAGAAGGAATTGGTTCGATGGGTTTGAGGAGAGAGATGTGTTTGTGGTTGTTGGTAGCTCAGGTGAGGGTTGGTTGGCTATTTGAAGTTTTCGTGATCAGCGCGCGGATGACCAGAAGAGATCAACACTCTGCTTACGATCGTAGATCTCAGCTCATGGAGCGTCTTTTCAACTCTGAGAACACTTTCCAGTATCAAGTCGCTTTTGCTTCGCCTGTTGCAGAACGGTTATTATCGAGAACAGGAAACGGATAGCTAGATGGTTTACGGGTTTGCTTCGGTTCCATATGTACAGTCGTGGCCAGTTGTTTCACACGTAGTACAAGGATTGTTCCCATCGCATCTGTCAATATCTCATCAGCTAAACGTGAGTTGAGGCTCCTGCGGTAGGGTCGAACCTTGTCTTGCGGGTACGACAGGCATCGCACTAGAGCGTGAGATCAGCGTTACGCGCAGAACAAAGAGTCCAACTTACAGCATGCGACGTTCGGAGTCTCTTCCGAGCAGGCCACTCGATAGAATCATCTGCTTGATCCATAGCGTTTACTCACACGATGTCAGCTCGCCCCGGTACGGGCCGACATAAACCATAAACGTGGGGAAGGATGGAATATCAATGAAGAGGAGACGATGGACTGATGCGGTCAGAGCAAATACGGGGAACCTCGGTCCGGCGCCAAATCTAGACGGGGATTGGAGCGGGAAACAAGAGTTCGACCCCAGATGAACAGGCCATTTACCCCAGCTTTTAGTTACTTCTCCGATTGGCTCGTTGTTTGATGTTTGCTAAAGCCAAGGAAGTGTGCAAAGCTTGATGTCCATGAGACCTGGAGAATGCCAGGGATTGAAAGGCAGAGCTGGTTAACGTTACATCATGTGGCATCAGGTGCAGCTTGATTCTACCGAGGCTGTGGTGAGATGAGCAAGGAATGTACCCGTGTATGAATGCATGAATACACAATCTGGCATTTTGCAGCAGCGCCTTAAGAGCGAAGGCCCAGTCTCCAGGAATATGGTATAGTTCTTACAGGTGAAAATTTGGTGAATAGGACAATTAGGTTGATAATTATATGGGAGAACCACTGCATCAGGTCTTCAATCGGCCAACTTAAACCTCTCCAGTCAGCTTCGAGCCTCCAGTAACATTCAGAGTATTCATAACAGTCTGTGCGTTCCTCTTCTCGAGACTCTTCGTGACCGGGTTAGGTGCCTCAAACACCTCGGACAACTCTTCCAAAGTACGGTCCTTGGTCTCAGGGAAGAAAAAGAAGATAAAGACAGCCTCAAAAAGGTCCCAGAAGACAAACACCAAGTAAAAGTAGTAGCCAATGTCTGCGAATGCAGGACCACTACTATACTGGATAATAACCGAGGCCACCGAACTGGAAAAGTTGCCAATAGCAGTACCCTTGGCTCGAATATCGGTCGACAGACATTCGGCGATATATGCAGACTGCAGCGGAGTCCAGCCAAACGAGAAGACGATGCCGAAGATGAAGATTATAGCAACGGTTCCGTTTGCGGCGGCGGCGTTCTTGGGCTCGTCAATAGCGAGTTTGCTGGTGCCTGTGATGGCGGCGAAGCAGCAGGAGCAGAAGATGATCGAGTATATCAGAAGCGGTCGACGGCCGACGACATCTGAGAGACGAGCTCCAAGGATGGCGCCAAAGAAGCAGAGAACAGGGTTGATGCCGTTGAGAGCCAACACCCTTTGCTCGTTGACGATGCCGGCCTTTTGGAGCATGACGGGGAGGTAGTAAGAACTGTGCAAAGAGACTGTCAGTCTATGGACAATGCCATATCACGGCACACTTACGTTAGACTGTTTCCACTGATCTGACCAAAGACAGCCATGCCAAGAACAGCAATCAACCTGCGTCGCGCGCTGTGAGTGTTCCATAATCCCCGGTAATCCCACCAAGATTTATCAGTAGCATCCGCTGCGATCTGGTTCGACATTTCCTTGAGCTGAAGTACGACGATAGGGTGATTCACATCGCCCTCACCATGGTACGTCGCGAGGACCTTGACCGCGTCCTCGACACGGTCTTGGGCAATAAGCCATCTCGGCGATTCTGGTAGCCAGAAAACTCCAAGAGCCACAATACCCGACGTAATCATCTGGCACCAGACAGGGATTCTCCAAGCCGATTGGCTGTCGATATAGCTACATCCGTAGACGATCCAACTGGCGATGATGCTGCCGATGTACCAGGTGCAGTTGTAGAGTCCGGTCAATGTACCTCTCCAGTTGGGATGAGCCATCTCGCTAACGTAGCATGGGGCAGAGACACAGCAGAAGCTGACTCCGAACCCGAGGATGAAACGGCCGCCGAGAAATTGTCCACGGCCAGTTGAGGTGGCCTGCACACATGTACCAACGATGACAATGGCTGCGCCGGTGAACATACCCCATCTCCGGCCGAAGAAGTCGTTGACGGGAGCTGTAAAGAAGACAGCTGCGACCGAGCCGATGTTGTACATTGCGAAGATGATGCCAGTTGTGGAACCTTCAGACGACCTAGGAGTTGTTAGCGGCGGATTATCTTGCGATAGCTTCACGCACATGTTGAAATAATCTTGATACGATGTCATTCCATTGATCGCACCCATGAGGCTGCCGTCGAATCCGTTCTAAGAATTTGATCAACGCACTACACCTATCAAGTCAATGATTATGTCGCTTACCAGACAACCACACAGATATGCACATGCCAACACGAGATAGAGCCGAAACATTCGAGGCGTCCATGGCGACAATTTCTGGGTCTCGACATCGTGGGCAAGCTGCACTGCTACGTGAGCGTCCTGGATCTCGTCACCGTGGTCGATGGCGATCTTCTCGTCGGTCTTGGAAGCCATTGTTGCGATAGTCAATTGAGGACTTGGAGAAGCAGAACGAGGATCATGGTTCCATGACACTGCTGAGACTATTTATACATTCACCTTGCATGTAGCCTGATTGTATGCCCTCTCACGACACACAAAAGGTCCTTGACCCCAAATAGCACCAACCCCCGTTCAACGTCGTCCCCGGATTTGCACCAATCCCCCTCACCATGTGCCGGGGTAAGACAAGGCACGAGATGGTGTTCTGACCTTTGTCGGCTACTGCCGTTAGCCATGGAAGCTTAGTGCTGGGGTGAGTCCACTCCGGCTCCGATATCCCCGGGCTTTGAAGCTGGGGTAAGTTCTTTGGTCATCATTGGCTTGTATCATGCTTACTTGCTTGTTGACCATCACAACTTCATAAAGCGTATTCTTCAGTCCTGGTATGAAACTCAGTTGCTCAGTTGCTCAGTTGCTAGCATATTAGAGGGGAGTGAGTAGGAGCAAACCTCCGTGGTCGGGCTGTCTGCACGCTCGGCCGAGGGTTATTGAGTCAACTACACATAGAGCATGTCTACTCTTCAGATGCCTTCCTATCCATTGTTGACCGGTCTTTAACATGAAACATAAACTTAAACTATTCAAGATTATCATTGCCATTAACCTGATTCCTCTGATGAGTAATAATCAGTGAGCGGTTGCTTGAGCACCAGTCCCCGCACATATCTGAGGCCCACTCGGCTCCGGTATCCCCGGCCTATAGACTCGGCAAAGCATATTCAGCCTGATTAGTCGTAATAAGATATGATCGTCACCAGTCGAGCCATGTACCCGCACCTATCATGTATCCCAGTGGAGTTTGTCTCGTCCTGAGCCAGTCTCAAGCACGTGTTCCCTTTTGAACACAATGAGACGTATCACGATGCGGGGCTTCAGCGATTGCGTGAAGGATGTAAAAGATAAAGGCTCAGTCTATCCTCATTCTATGACCTTTTGACATTTTCTGCGTGACATTCACTCTTACGATACCATGGGAGACAGCTTGGAACAAGAGCAAAAGGGCATTCCTCTCCAGGAGGACCAGTCTCGTCCAGATTACATCAACGAGGCTGTCTTTAGGAGAAACACTCTCCCTACTCGATCATACCACATTCCCGACACGTCAATCTCACTCAATGGCACTTGGGACTTTGCACTAGCTACCACACCGCTCGAAGCACCCGAGCCGACGTCCAAGGACATCACCTTTGGCGAGATTAAAGTCCCCGGCCACTGGCAGCTTCAAGGCCATGGAAAACCTTGGTACACCAATGTCCAGTATCCCATCCCAGTCTGTCCGCCATATGTTCCCACGGAAAACCCCACGGGAACATATCGTCGAACCTTTTACGTCCCAGCTGGATGGGAGACAGATTCTCAGCTCAGACTTCGCTTTGACGGCGTCGACAGTGCGTATCATTTATGGGTCAATGGCGCGCTCGTCGGATACGCGCAAGGCTCGAGGAATCCGTCAGAGTTTGACATCTCATCCTTTGTGGACCGCGAGGGCTCAAACGAGCTCTTTGTGAGAGTTTACCAATGGTCTGATGCGACGTATATCGAAGACCAAGACCAATGGTGGCTTTCAGGTGAGTTACCGGGTGTCTGACGTGAGGGTAGTAGCTGATATGCCATAGGAATCTTTCGAGATGTCTATCTGATCTCCTTCCCAGCTGCTAGAATTGAAGACTTTTTCATTAAGACAGACCTGGATAGTAGCTATAAGAACGCTACCCTGGCTGCATCCGTCGATGTCTTTGCACAAAAGTCTGCAGTTCTGGAGCTTACACTTTCAGAGCTGGATAGGAATGGCGGAGCCAGAATCAGTTCAAGCAAGGTTTCTGTTGATGGAAGCACGAAGAAGTTCGATGTCAAGCTCGAGGTGGAAGACCCAAAGAAGTGGACAGCAGAGACACCATATCTCTACTCAGCTGAGCTAACCCTGAAATCTGCTGATTCCGAGACCGTGCTGCACAAAGTCCAGCAACGCATCGGCTTCAGAAAAGTCGAGCTCAAAGATGGTCTGATGACGGTCAACGGAAAACGCATTCGTCTCAGAGGCGTCAACCGTCATGAACACCACCCTCTTCTCGGCCGCTCCGTACCCCTTGAGTTTGCCAAGAAAGACCTGCTTCTCATGAAGACTCACAATATCAACGCTCTTCGCTGTGCTCACCAGCCGCATGACCCGAGGGTTCTCGATCTTTGTGATGAATACGGCCTGTGGGTCATGGCAGAAGCTGATCTCGAATGCCACGGCTTCTACGATGCTGTTGCGCGCCCGCTCGATATTCCTGAATCCATGGACTACGGGGAGAGAAAGAAGCTGGCCTTTGGTAAGGCTGCGGAGTTTACTTCCAACAACCCTCGCTGGAAGGCAGCTTACCTAGACCGTATCCAAGCCGTCATCAACCGTGACAAGAACCATGCCAGTGTCATCATGTGGAGTTTCGGCAACGAGGCCTTTTACGGCGATAACCACAAGGCCATGTTTGAGTATGCTACAAAGGTCGACCCAGGAAGATTGATCCACTATGAGGGAGACATGGAAGCCGAGACGACACACATGTACAGCTACATGTATCCCACCGTTGATCGACTGATCAGATACGCCAAGGAAGAAGGCGTTAAAGATGACAAATTCGAAAAGCCTATAGTGCTGTGCGAGTACGGCCATGCCATGGGTAACGGACCGGGATGGCTCGAGGACTACGAGCAGGCTTTCCGTGATTATCCACGTCTTCAAGGCGGTTTCATCTGGGAATGGGCCAACCATGGTTTGTGGAAGGAAGGCGAGTCTGGCGATGGATATTATGCTTACGGAGGCGACTTTGGCGACGAGCCTAATGATGGTACCTTTGTTATGGATGGCTTGTTAAACAGCGAGCACCAGCCTACGCCGGGGCTGACAGAATACAAGAAGGTCATTCAGCCTGTTGGCCTTTCTTTTGTGGACGGACAACTCAAGATTGAGAATTGGCATGATTTTGCCAACTTGAGCCACTTGGCCGCGTCTTTCAAGGTGGAACAGCTGGGAAAGAAGTGAGTATCTCTCGAAGTTGGCGCGTGATATCGATGCTAATTGTGAAATAGGTCGACAATTGTTCAGTCAGCGTCTTTTGACGTGCCTGATATCCCAGCTGGAGACTCACGCTCTGTGTCTATCCCAATTGACACCCAGCGATATAGTAAAGAGGGCGAAGTATACTTGACAGTGTCCCTGACGCTCAAGCACTCAACGTCCTGGGCCCCCACAGGCCACGAGATTGCCTGGCACCAACATCAACTCCAAGGTCCCCAGAGTGCCTCTACAGAAGCCATTGTCAGAACCAACACTCTATCTTCCAAGCTCTCTGTGACAGAGGAGCGTTCGGTCGTTTCAGTGACCGGAAAAAACTTCGTCTTCACTTTCGACCGAGCACGTGGCGTTTTGAAGAGTTGGGTCTCAAACAATGAGGTTCTATTGAACCTAGATCCAAAGACCCAAGCCGCGATCATTCCATCTTTCTGGCGCCCCAAGACTGACAACGACGTCCCTTCATCGCTTCCATACTGGCAGAGGTTTGGAGTTGATATACTTGAATCCCAGCTTCGATCTTTCTCGATTGACTCTTCCAATGCCGAAAAGGTCATCTTGAAGTCCAATACTTTCATCACGCCACCTGTTCTCTACTGGGGCTGGGACTGTGAGATCGAATACACTGTGCATCTCAATGGAGCGCTCGGCGTCAATGTCATTCGTCTATCTCCAACCGGATCTTTCCCCGAACATGTTCCTCGGATTGGTCTCAACCTCTACGGTAGCAAGACGCTTGAGCATGTCAATTGGCTGGGTCTTGGACCCGGGGAGAGTTATCCCGATAAGAAGACGTCTCAACGCGTCGGAATCTGGGGTGTCGAGTCTATTTCTGAGCTTCAAACTCCATACGATGTGCCCCAGGAGAACGGAAACAGAGAAGACACGCGATGGGTCAGCCTGCGAGACTCCGAGTCTCCAAGCATCGGCTTACGTGCAACTCGTTTGGATGGATCACACTTTAGCTTCGCTGCGTCTCATCACCGAGACTCGACTATCCAAAACGCTAAGCATCCTCCTGATCTGAAAGAAGATGATGCTGTGTTTATCAGGTTGGATGCCAAGGTTGCAGGTGTGGGAACAGGAGCTTGCGGGCCAGCTGTGCGAGAGGATCTCATGGCCAAGACGCAAGATTCAACATTTGGTTTCCTGTTAGAGCCACTCTAAGTTAGATGATAGACTTAGAATTAAATCTTCACAACTTCAATATTTTATTCAGTAAGCTGAAAGCTTTACTTTACTTGTTCACGTAAACAATAAGAAGGCCCATATTAAACATTGAGTCCAAGTCCTTGATATAATTATGCTAACTGAATGTCTACCACAGATCTATCGCTTTTATATACCCCTCTTCTAAGGAACCAAGGTAATTCCAGTCAGGCTTCAAATGCTCAGCGCAACACCAATGCACTCTATCTTTTCCAGTCCATCTATCGTCTTTACAGTATTTTCTAGTCATCCTCAATTTCAACCAACTCAGTGAGCATAGCGTCAATAAACGCGCGCTGTTCCTCAAGAAATATTCGCATGCTGGGAATGTCGTACTTCTTCTTTGCCAAGGCAAGCTTGCGTCCTTCTCGAGACTTGGCACGAAGTCGCTCCTCGAGAATCTCAAGGCGGTAGTCCGTGTATTGATGATATAGCTGGTCGAGGTCGCTGATGCCTCGGACACCAGTGAGGACGGACTCGTCGCGGACGAAGGGGGACTTTGGTCGTAGGGCGGTGACCATGGTAATGCGTTCACGGCCACCAAGGGCTTTGAGGGCTTGATGCTCAATATATCGACCCTGAAGGATAACGGCGGTGCCCTATTGCGCGTGAGTAAGAGGAAGCAAGCAAGAGTATCCAGACTTCAACTTACGGTACTAGGCCCACGGACTTTGATGACCTCGCCATTGGGCTTCCTTACAGCAGTCTCACCGCCAACCATTCCAGTGCAGTCAGACATCATGACAACGCAAACAAAAGGGAACGAGTCATAGTGCCAAGCAACCGAAGAAAGAGTGTCATTGTCGGCACCATCACGAGCCTTGTCTTCGCCAAGAGAAATTTCTGCGTTCTTTCCATCGCTGACAGAGATATTGATGTTGGCAACATCAAAATCGAATGCAGGGACAACTTCGATACCTGCAACCTCGGAGATCTTGGCGAGTGTCTCGGGAGAGTGCCAAGCGTCGTAGGTGAAGGGGGCGAGCTCGTGGCCCATGCCTCGGACCATGTTGGCGTTAAAGGTAGAGGCGTATTGACAATTCGCCAGCACGGGCTCGCTGAAGATCTCGGCACGCATCTGCTGGATTGCGTCTTCGCTGAACAAAGGGAAGGGGTCGGAGCAGGCGTTGGGGGAGATGCCATGACCCTCCAGGCCAATCTCCTTCATGGTGAGGATGTTCTTGGGTGGTTGGAAGGCTAGATGCTTCTCAGGGTTCCATGATTCGCGGTTGGGGATCTTGGAATCTTGAACCAGAGATTCAGGGAGCATTTTGGATGGCCTGGTAGCGCGCTTTGTAGCAGGGCCAACCACATGGGGAGGAGGAGGAGGATAAGCGACAAGTGCAGGCATATTGGATGGGTGATAGATAAAATGTCTCCAACTCCTTGGTGCTTGATCTGATAAGACTGTTCGAGTTTAAGGAGACTGGAAGGCATTTATATCTTCATATACATGTCCGGGCTCCTCCCGCATCGCGAGAAAGGTGCCCCAGAAACTGATCACTCGGCCAGCCATCCGAAAGCTGGTGTCGGTCGCATTCTGGAATAGGCCCTAGAGTGACGGGTTCAGTTTCTGGTCTTGATCTCGGGAGTTTAGAACGTCACATGGTGTGGTCATTGAAGAGGCTCCCGAATACTCCACGTTCTTAGTGCGTTCTGGGGAAGAAGCCGAAGTGATCGGGTCGCCCAGCCGATGTATGACCTACGCATTCTAGATGCAATATTTTGGTCGATAATTGTCTATAATATTGGTTGTCATGCCTGAGAGGCCTATGCCATTGTTAAAATCCCAAAGCCTGAGGGAAAATATCAAATGGCTACCTGATGACTACGATGCTTTGTTGGAAGTTCAGGATGAACATGGACCAATTATTTCAACGCTCACGATATCCATAGAGCTACAGATAAGGGCCACTTTTCCAATATACAAAGAAACTCAAGTGATACTTCCACTTTCAACAGCTCCCAACGCCGTCCCTGAGGTTACGACGGATGCTCACGAGACTCTCAACGAAACCCCACCACCACCGAAAGCCGTGGAAACGTTCTCGATTCTGTCCGGTTTAGGCGCTCGGCTTACTGGGCCGAGGCCAATCACTAGTATTCGGCTTGTTGATGAAACAGAACATCAGGCGGTAGTGATAGCCTCAGACAAACGTGGATAGTGGTGTTCCAGTTAATTCGGCGCGTTCTCTTCCATATTTTTCTTCTGAACTCGGTCTCTTATTATCGCTTTCTGTTAACAACAAGTGGACACTGACTGCCGAGTATTCAAATCTCAGACCATCGTCACTCACTAATCACAATCGCTAGCGGATAAGATCAATGGACCAGCTATTTACCGTTCCCAAGCAATTTAGTAACTTGCCATTTCTCAGTAGGTAAGCAGAGGTCAATCGCGTCGCAATTGGCGTGGTGCAAGTCAAGACATGGTCATCAATGTCTGGTAGCTCTCACAAATTCATCAGAATCACCACTGCTAACTTGGCCGAGTGGTTAAGGCGCTGTGTTTAGGTTCTCATCAGAAACCAAACCCGCAGTGGGAAACCGCGGAGGTTCGAACCCTCCAGTTAGCATCTAACGATTCATTTCTTTTTTCTTTTCTGGCGAGAATAGGCGTGTCTTGTTGCTGCGCTTTTGGCCGACGTCTTTATCTAACTTTTGGCTGCTGGGTGGTTGGGAATACCGTATCGCAGCATACTCTATCACCAGCGCAAAATGGGCAAATAAGACAGAAATATTGATCAACAAATATCGATAATGCTGCTGTAAGGAATATCTGATTCTTATCGAACTACATGAAATAAGGTAGGGCTTTCCACAGCCCCCATGATGCGCCAAACAGCGCTGCCCAAGACAAGAGTCCCTTTGCAATCATAATCGTCTTGACAATTTGAAACGTCTTTTTCTCATTCAGTCTTGGGAACGGTTCGTCTGGGATATCCTTGCCCAAGAATCGACAGAGAGGTTCCCAGCCATCCTCAGCTTTGAACCGCAGAACCTCCCTGTTGCGTTTCTTTGCCTCAGCTAGAACATCTGCATAGTAGGCATTATACAAATCAGCACTGAAGGGGTGTGGGCTGTCAAACTTCTCCTGACACAGCTTATTCGACTCCATGTTGAGAGTATACCACAGCCGATCCGTCTCCCACAGCAAGCCAACCCATTTAAACCACGGACTGAAAAAGAACCAGAAACTATCCGTGGCGCTTTGAGCCCAGACAGCACCGTCTGGTCGTTGATTAAGGACAATCTTGGCGTCGGGATACGCATCCATCAACTCGGGCGTGAAAAAGACGACGGGGAGGTCGCAAATGGAGCGATGGCCGTGGATTAGCTCAAGGACCATCTTTTGGCGTACTTGATCGTCTTTTTCGCGTATTGCTGCAATAAAAAGCCGTAGACGAGAGGGATGGGGGATGATCTCTGCCATGTGCATGCATGGTCCGAAACCAAGTTTCTCAAAAGCTGCTTGCATTGACGACGTGGCAGCGCGAGGGAGACCAGCCCCGATGACGAGGAGAGGGACTTCCTCACCGGATGGGTCTCCGAGACCTCGAGGGTCAGTGATGAAGCGGACCATAATGACGATAAACGCGAACGTGTAGGGGTGAAGATGTTGCAAGCTGAGTTGAACAATCTCGCGTAAGATGCGGAGTCCTCGTATATATCTTGAACATCACTGTTAGGGTCATCTTGGTGAGACAGGTGAGCGGCACAGCACTTTAGGTCTCATGTCAGATTGTCGTTGACAGGGATTATTAGGTGTTTAGTCTAGAACGACGGTGAGAACGAACCCGGGCTTTTTACCTGCCAAACTCGCAGTAAAGAAGAGTTGTCCGCGGACGCCTGAAGAGATATAGAAATGTTGAGTAATTACCAGTCGTACGGTGTATGACTACATTATCACTTCCTCAAGTTCTATGGACGCACTTACTGGTTGGGAGGTTACCTTTGCCTCCGGCTAATCCTTCACTGCCCATTGATAACGTCGGACGACAGCTCTCCATTTGGTTTCGGTTTCTCCCCACTATCATAGCAATAATTTTATCCAATTTATTCTTCGTGGATTCCATATCTCTACACGTTGAGTGAGGAGCTAGAAGCAGGATTGCTATAGTTGCATTCAGCCAGCGATCCGTATAATCTTCCTGAGCACTGAAATACGACAGTGAGGATTCTGAGACTTCTATTGAGTTCCTCATATAGCCAAGTGTCATGACTGAGGCCTTGAGATCTGTCAATTGATACATGACCGTGATGTCAAAGTATACTGTCACCGGAGTCATTTAAACCGCGACCACTCGCAAGTATTTAAACTAAATATTACTCCTAGTAAATAAGCACCTACGTGATACTTAAACTTCTTTTAACTACCCCAGGGGCATAAGATGGCATCTAACGTTGAGGACAAGAATGGCGAGTCAATCAACGAAGGCAATCACGTTTGGACACGAGTCCGTGGTGGTAGACACCATGGAGAGGTGAATAAGATTATAACAAGCGAGAAGGAGGCCCAAAAGGAAGAAGTCAAGAATCCTCCTAAGGTTTGTTTCGTTCAATGGTATTCAATACTGCCCATGAACTAAAGCCATCCTGTCAGGTGCTTTTTGAGGACCAGCATGGTCATTGGGTTGCGCATAATCCCGGCACTCTGGAGCACAAATGAGAACATTCAAGGAGCAAAATCATTATAACTGTCATTTTAACACTTCTCTGTGAATATAAAGCCATTGGGAACTTTCGAAAGGGTAATAATGGATGCATTCCAGTCTGTCGTTGTTCAGCGTGATTGGATTACCCTAGACCAGAAGAAGGATACAGAGTCAAGACGAAACAATCCATAAAAAACATCCTCTAGATTATTGCAATAACAAGCACCGATAATGATGAGCTTAATTGCTCCCCATTTCCTCTCAATCGCTGTTTCTGTAGTGTTGATGATCGCGTTTGGTTGCTTCTTGTGTTGAATCTCGATGACGACAGTGACGTCATGAAGACCGCATTCCTTACCTCAGACATGTCACTCTGATCCAGCTCCCATGAAGCGAAATGGGCATGATTGCAATCAACGCCTTGAAACGCATACGAATTCTCTCAATACTACGACAGCACAACTTCTCTACGCTTATTCACCTACAGCGACGGTCACAAGAACCACCCAAGATGAGTTGGATGGACAGTTGGAGCCGCCCTTCCAAGTCCCAAGCAACGCCAGCGCCCTTCTACCTATTGCCAGGCGGCGAAGCGACACCATACTGCCATTCATGCGGCAGAGTCATCAGCACGCGAAGAACTACAGCGACAGCAAATACGACCACGCCCGCGAAATACTGCTCGAGTCGATGTCGCACACAGAAGCCCGGGAAGCTCGACCGAGAGCTCGAGAGGGCGTTTGTGAAGCTCCTGGGAGCCGAAGAAGGCACCTCAGCAGATGCGAAAAAGTCTACGAAAGGAGCAACCTCTGGGAAACATAAAAAGGGCAAGAATAGCAAGGGCGACAACCGAATTCTCGTGTCGTGTAGCGCTGTCGAGGAGTTGGTGTTTGGCCCCAACAGGTCGTCAATGGACGAAGCCGATCAAGAGCACCATAGCGACGACGAAACACCACAAGCGCCAGAGCCCGAGTCGCTATCATCGGAAGAAGACATGGACCTCGCAGGCAATCTTAAGGATGACAATTACATCGACGGCGACGTCCTCGCCCGCTTGTCGGTCCGAAGCGGCACGCGTATTCGACCCCCGCAGTCCGTCTCCGAGGTCAACGGCAGCGTAGGCGGGGGAAAAGGTCGGGCAGAGAGGATACACGAGACGGAAGCTATGCTGGAGAAGCGCAGGCAAGGCCAGAAGCGAGCCAAGGAGCGCGAGATGACAAAGTGCGCGGCTCGACGTGGCGTTGTTTTCGGGCTTGCTGTCAGTGAAGACGGTGAGAAACGTCTTTGTGAGGCGGTCATGGCGGGAAAGGTTGTGGAGCCAAGTTTTGCCAAAGGGGACTGGGCGATACGATGGCGGGAGTAAAGGGCCTGGAGATATTGCTCCAGTCATGACGATGATGAGGACAGAGGCTCATCATCTCGCGTGTCGAGACTTGGCAGTCTTGGGAAGTACTACGTATCTCCAGGGCGCACAGCAGCGCCGAGTACTATAGAATCGAACGAGCCTGGAAACCTACCGGCTTGGGACTATGGCTTGGCTATCAATTCATAGGGTCAGTCTAAGCCACATTATCTTGGCCGACAAAGACATTGCTTTTTCTCAGCTCGGCAGACGAGTTATCGGGACAAAGAGTGAAACCTCGGCAAACCTACGAGCGAGCGTTCAACTGACAAGTCCGCCGCTAAAAGACGCCGTCTCGCGGGGAGATGCGGAAGCAATCATCCTTATCGCCAAGCACCAAGTCGTAATGGGTCCGGGGTAGTGACTCTTGGCGCGACAGGGTCCCGCCCCTGGAGGGGGAATGTTGTGATTCGACAGTGTTTGAGATGGCTGTCACACCAGTCCAGGGCTGAAGGTTTAACGGTTCCTGCGCGATTCTCGATCGATGGCGATATGTAGGCAATGTGAATCGTGGCCACGATGCGAGCAGCACATGGCAGCACTATTGGAATGCTAGCGATCCATGGTTTGAAACGAGATACTCTATTCATCCTCTCGCAAGCCAGACTCTAGCCATCACCCGGGAATAAGCAGATGACCCCAGCAAACGGTCATAGATAGGACAAAGGGCGACGGACGCCAGCTAGTCAGATGAATCGAATGTCCGCCACGATGCACAAAGGATTGGACGTTGCAAAGACGCTATTCAGAATAGCGCCATTTCGTATCAGCGATACAACGTAGGAAATGATAAGGCGTCCCCTAGAGCTGTATCTTTGGCTCGCTTGCAGATTGCTTCTTATCCGCGTATGGTATTGTCTCGCGCTATCTCATCTATTGCCTCAGGATAGGGGATCTACTCTTGGTACGGAAGGTTTGCCGAAACTTAGACAGGGTCCAACAGCTATTTACCCCTGACAGCTGTCGCTTCCTGCGGTTGAGTGGTTTATTGCGTATCATGGCTGAGCGATAGTTGGTCACTCGAGCTTCAGCTTGTGATTGTGATGCAAATGTGACTGACTGGTGCTTTGTGCTTGAGTCGTTGATCGAGGGCTGAACATGCACGCACGCGACTTGTTCAACAAAGAAGCGTTGCCATGTCATTGTCTGTCGGTGCGATAAGCCCCTCACACCTGAACAGGAATTACCCAGCTGAACCAACAAGCTGAATACAGGCTAGACAGGTAATTTACGTCACTAAATCGACAATAACCACCTTCTCAATAAGGGCAATTAATCCCTCCAAGACCCTGCTACTGCTATCAGCCCTGCCAATATCCACCGGATTAAAATCACCCAAGTCGCCTAGCTACACTAGGTCTAGACGTATCAGAACCTCCAGCTAGCACACGTGAGCGAGTCAGTTCGAGTCCGGACTTCTGGAACATCCGGGTTGCCCCCCTCCCCTTTACCCCAGAGTCCCTCAGCTTGGCAGACCCTCCCCCGGATTCAACCAAGACAACCCAGCAGCCAGCCTTTCCTCAACAGCTATAGGGCCAATCCATCGCGGCCTTTGCCCTGTATTTCCCTTTGTCTAGCATGCGACGCCAGCCGTGTTAGCGACGCACGCCCAATAGGAATGCAAGCCACCTGCTGCTACTTTGTCTGTAAACTGTAAGCGTGCTGGCCTTGCTATTGAGTGTCAGCTTCTTTGTTCCTGGTATTTGTAATGTACCTCGCCTACAGAGTTCCAGGGGCCGTATCTGCCATGTGGAAGCCAGGGGCCTAGAGTCTTGCTTGCATTCAAATGTAGATCATCCCCATCCTCTGTCGACGGTTTCCTTTTGCTCAGGCCTTAGTCTTGGGTCTGTACCGTGCACCATTTTGTAAATCCTCGTCTCTTGAGAGCGGCCCGCCGCAATGTCGCAAATGGCTTCGCAGATCGATATTATTAACGCCGTCGTCATCACGTGGGTGGCCGGCTTGTTGGCGCAAATAGCACGTATCTTTGCACGACGCATGACAAAGGTGCATTGGTGGTGGGATGATTACTTCTGCTTAGGCGCGTTTGTAAGTCGTGATGTTGATCGACAGGAGTCTGCTCTTGCTTACAAGCGCTGTAGATCTTTGGCGTCGGCTACAACGCTGTTATGATACACTGTAACTTTATCCCATCCTACACAATGTCAGATCTGAAGCTAACGGTGATCAGGGACCTTGCAATGGTACCTAGGCCAAACCATCCCCGACACTGTCAGCAAAGAAGAATACGAAAACATCAACTTGAATGCGCGCTTGATGCAGTTCCTCATCTCACACACCTACACCTACTCCATCGGCTTCTCCAAACTATCCATCCTCCTCTTCTACTGGCGCATCTTCAGGCAGTCGGCCATCCGCATCCCCATCCAGATACTACTCGCCGCCAGCACCGCTTGGATCGTCTTGCGTATATTTATGGTCACTTTTCGTTGTGTTCCTGTGCAGGCGTATTGGGACAAGTCTATCAAGGATGCTACTTGTAACATCAACGACGCCCAGTTCTTCTTCGGCACTTGTCTCACCCACTTCCTCCTCGACGTCTTTATCCTGGCCTTGCCTGTCATTGAAGTGTTTAAGCTACGTCTTCGTCTGACGCAGAAGATTGCCATCACTGCCCTCTTTGTTGTTGGTTTCATGTGAGTTACCTTATCAACGACGGCCATTAGGTCAGACTAACAACGATAGTGTTTGTCTCGCCTCGATCTTTGTCATTGTCACATCTATCGAGTATGATCCAAAATCTACCCAGATGCCCCGTGACGTAGCTCCGTCTGATATGTGGGGTGCTGTCGAGATCAACATAGCCATCGTCTCTGGTAAGCAACCCCTTCTGGCCATCACAGGCTCACATACTAACCTGACTACCAGGCTGCTTCCCTCTCCTACGACCAATCTTCACAAAGATCCTACCCAAGAGATTCCTTAGCTCGGCTGGCAGCAGCCACCCCATCAGCCGCACTACACACGGCGGCACCCGACTCACCACCATCCGCATGGCTACCATCAACCGCACAAACAAGGAGAAGGAGCTGGACGAGACCAGCTCAACACACCAGCTTGCAGACCCAGAGCAAGGGCTACCTGGAGAATTTGAGCTCATTGAGGGCAAGGAGGGCCCTCGGACATATATCTCCAGTCGGACACTGGATTCTCGTCACTCGGGGGAGCAGGACATGGCTGGCATATACGTGCGGAATGATGTGGTGATGGAGATTGAGAGTTTAGAAGACACGTATACACGAAAGCGATAGAGCTGGCATAACCTCCGTTGGCCATTTTCTTATATACCCATATACATGTATTATTAGCGTAACAAAGCGTCATCGTTTTCATATTCAATCAACGATTCAATTGGAAAACATGTCCTTGGCCTCCAGCCTGTTGCTCGTTGCCTCACTCATCAGTGACTCAGTGAAAGAGATCATGCCATTGTTGGAGATTTGGCACCAACATTGACTTCAAGTCTATGTTGCTTGGATAGGTACTTGGAATAGGATAAAGAATATTGCTCTAGCAAGAGTTCAGTAGGGTTTGATTCAACTTCTATTGTCTAGAGTATGTATTACAAGAACATCCAACACATATACATTGCGCCTCCAAAGGTCTATTGCCACCTTCTTCATCCAGAATTTGATTCTTTTACTACCGCCTCATCAGACTTGCAAGACTGCTGTGATCTGAGGGCTAGTGGTGGTGCAACCGCCCGTCACTGGGCAGACGGGACACTGTCTTCTCCAAGCCTTCAATCTTTAGATCAGCCGAGTTGACAATGGGTGAGACATTAGGTTTAGGTTCAGCCTTGATCGACTGAACATCTTTGGAACGGGATGGATGCGTACGAATCACGCCCTTCTCTTTGAGTAGCTTTGCGACAGAGGGTCCGTGTTCGGTGGGTCTTCCAACAACATAGTAGCCGTCCACTACACGTAGCTTGAATTGTACAGGCCCGTAGGTGTCCTGCAAGGTTTTGTTGAGGCGGCTGAAGGATAAGACATCTTTGATCGGGATTCGAGTGTCGAAAGTAGCCGTTGGAATTACCTTGAATACTCTATTTACCTTCTTCACCTTCCTGACCTTCCTTACCATGTTGACAGCCTGTGATGTGTACTGATTGATTGTGAGGTTGGTGGTCTTGACGGGTCTATAGTCAATAGAGCAGCCAAGAATGCAAGGTGGAAAAACACGCATGTTCAAGTGACCTGAGTGGAAGCAGTTTATATAGGTGCAGCAATTCGTGAATGGAAAGCTGTTCGTGAACAACTGCAGACTCGTGATATTTACAGTGATTGCAGGAACATATGATTTTACCATTTTCCTAATGTTCATTTTCCAGTCATATTCCTAGTCATGAGATATTCAAGTGTGCCATTAAATGTTGTTAAATCATTGTTTAATGTTGCTCAAGCTTGAGATGACGGCTTTGATGTCAGCTTCAGGGGTCTTTTACAGCAAGTTAATAGGTTTCTCAAGCTACCGAGTTGGCGAGCCTCTTGTACATATAAAATGGCTCTTGCCCTCACATGCTTCGCTCAATTCTACCATTCTGCATATCCAATCTGAACACTGACCATTCTTTATAGGAGACCTTTCCACCAACACGCGGTTCGATATCTAGCGGTTAGACCAAGTGCACAATGCCCGGTAACACCCACACACGCAGTCAGCGCCCACAGAACAGGGACCCCCAGATACAATTCAATGAAACCCGCTGGCGTCAACAAACCTACCTGCTTGCTCACCACCCAACCAAGATGTACCATGAAGTCAAACGCGTCGAATGTTTAGTGTACCACTCCAAAAGAAATGGAGCCAGGCCAGACTTGTACACCCGGGTTATAACAATCTCAGGGCGCCCCGATGCCTGGGGAACAGACACCTGGAGTGTCTTCTTCGGACGGTCTTCGCGCATGAACCTGCAAGGAGAGTTCCGCGGATCGACGATCCTTGGGTGGACTTCTGAGGTAGAAGCTCTGTCTCAAGTGGTAGATGCTATTGAGCGTTACTCAAGGACCGAAATAGATGTGGAGACGATTTGTATTGCTACATCATCATACGAAATGGTGAGAAAGATGGCGACCCTTGAAACTAATGACCCGGCCAGGCTATGGAGACTTTTTGAAGCAGACCAGCTGCTGGAGGCTCTTTGGCCTATCTACAACAAGATTGTGGATTTGAAGAGAAGTCGGAGCATAAATATTATGCTGTGGGAGCGCTATGAGGGGTTTACCAATCCATAGGACTCGTGGTATGCTGGACGTGGATAGGTAACTAAATCGAATTTCGGGAAGTTTTGCAGAATTGATATTTTTACCAAGTTGGCACAATGGAATTGTTCAGTATTCAGCATTTATCTCATCGTGGTGCACCTCTCAGGCTTGTCACAAGTATCGATGTAAGGTTGAAGCTTCTCAGCCGAGCATCACGAATGTTCTGGCGTTGCGGCTGAAGTGTAACTTGGGGTAAGCAAAGCGAAGAGGCTGTCTCAAGGAACGAATTAAACGCCACGATGCAAGGGTTCTCGTGTTCCCAAGGCGTTTTGAGGTTCAACTGTGCCTTGTGAAAGGGAGACTAGCATTCAGCTGAATGTGTGGACCGGTCCAGACTCAGCCCTTTGAGCGCACTGAGGAGAATTATTTAGTGCTCGAGTGTCCCTAGGTCAAGCTTAAAACAAGTGTTCAATTCATTTATTCCAATTCTTGTTACATTCGTGAATTTCATTGAGGTCTCCAGTTCTTCATTGTGTTTGTTGTATTGCAAGAGAACAAGATGGCGACCAATCCTGTTTACTACAACCACGCGCTTCTTCCAGGTCAGCAGGGCAGCCAAGTCCCTCAATCACCTCAGGTACCATACTCTCAGTATGTGCCTGGTCAGCAGCAGCAGCACAACTACCAGGCTCCCCTCCAGGGATACGCACCTCATCCGACGGTTCCAACTCCACAGCAGCCTTCTCATGCTCAATTTGCTCCCCCGCCTTCAACACCCTCGGTGCCCTCAGTACCATCAGCGCAAGCTGGACTGCAATCCACTGCTCAATCATTCTACAAAGCTGGAAAGGGACTGCTCGGAAACCTCGCGAGCAACATCAAATCAAAGTATCCTACTACCAACAACGGTGCTCCCACTCCGACTCATTCTGGAGGCCATCCACCACAGAACGCCTACAATCCCGCTCAACAGAATCCGCAGCAGCCATGGAGTCCTTCACAGCAATCTCCAGCTACTCCATCATCACAGCCATACGGGCCGCCGCAGTCCAGACCATCCTTTACTTACCATTCAGGCACTTCACTGTCACCAGCGCAACAGACCAGCTCGCCTGTCACTTCAGGCTATCCCCCAGCTCCATACCAAGCAACGCAGGTAACGTCGCCTGTTCACGCACAGGCCCATCACCATCAGAATCCTCAGCCCGGATATGATCCTGCTCAACAGCATTACCAGCAGCATCATGAAAATGGAGTTGTGAGCCCTCTAGCTGTGACCCCTCAACCACTGGTTCAGTCACCACCCACGGCCGTCTCACCGTATCCTCAGCCAGCGCTGCATCACCAGCAGAGTAGTCCACATGCGCTGGCAGCAGCGCCACTGGTGTCTCAGTCAGTTCCGCAACCCACAGCCTATGCCGGCTCTCCCAGTCATGGACAGAGTCCTGTTCCTCAGTCTCAGCACCAGCATGCAAGCTTGTCGCACCCTTATGAGCCAGCAACTCCGCCCACAACGTCTCAGCCAACGCCAAATCCAGCAGCGCCGGCTGAACATATGCAGGGACATCCTCATGCGCTCCCGCAAGAGAACTACCAGAGCCCCATTGCTCAGTTTAATCAGCAACCGCTGTATCATCACCAAGTCAACTCGGCTAACCCTCATGAGCCACCTCTTCAGCACATACAGCATCCAGCTGCCCATATCGACCCAGCCAACCATGGACAGAGCCCCTCACAATTGCCGCCACAGCAGCACTACCAGAGCCCTGTTCCGCAGCAACTTCACCATCAGCAAGCTAGTTCATTCAACCCGCAAGAACACGCAGGCTCTCCAACACTGCCTCCGCCAGCGGCTGTTCAAGCACTCTCTCAGGCGCACTTACAACACGTTCAAAGCCCTATGCCTCAACCTCTGCACAATCAGCAACCGAGTTTGATCAACACGTATGACCCGGCCAGTCCATCAGTGTCCTCGCCTGTGACTCAGCCTTTACCACACCCAGTAGGACACGATGGGCCAGTTACTCATGGGCAAAGCCCGCCTCAGCCGCTCTCACCAGAGCATCCGACGCCCATGCCGCAAAATGTGTATGCCAATCAACAAGGAACTCCAGTTTCAAATGGCCATCATTACTATCCATCTCCCCAACAGCAAGCATCTCAGTCTGTGGGTACATCATCAGCTGAGCGGCCAAACTCGATTCCAGGCCAGAATTGTATCCCACCGCCTCCTCCACCGCCTCAGGTGACCCAACTAGGCGTAATGGCTTCTTCACCAGGACTGGCAGGAGGCCAACACCAGACGTATAGTCCACCTGTCGATCAACCTCCCCACCAAGTCCACTACACGCAGCCTCTTCCTCAAACCACTGCAAGTTCGAATGGCCACTATTACTATCCGGCTCCCCCGCCTCAACAGAGTCATCCTGGTGTTATTTCTGTATCTTACGGAGCTACGAGCTCTCAAACAGTGACAGAAGGGCAGCAATTTCAGCCGGCCTATCAACCAGTCCAACAGCCACCCATCACTCACAACCCGGGGCTCGCTACGGACAACTATATTCCCAACCAGCAAGCCCCGAATGGTCATCATCAGGATCCTCTAGCCTCCCTTTCAACCCAGATGAGCAACCTCAACGTTCTTAATAGTGGTCACCATCCAATAGCACCGGGTAAACCCGTAGTTGACCAAGAGGGGCCACGAGGACCACCCCCATGTCAAGCCAGCGGAACGCTTTTGGACACTCTCCCATATTGCCCAGAGAACAGAAGCGTAGGATACGCGCTGGACTGGTATCGCTTTAAAGATGTACCAAACTACCTCATCTGCACAAGATGCTATGCCGACCACGTCGCAGGTACCCATCTCGCCAGCCATTTTGAACGCTTCCACCAGCCACATGGTACAGAGTCGACATGTGGTTTCTGGTCTCCCCGTGCGAGGGAGATACTCTGGCCCCAAGCGCTCAAGACCAATGACACAAGCTTACTACGTGCATTTATGGAAAAGAGGCTGAATATTCCTGACTGCAAAGGCAGAGTCTGGAGTACTGGCGCTGATGGAATTAAGTGGTACGGGATGGCCAATAACGAGATCGACGGTTTCATCTCATGCGAGGCCTGCTACGAAGACCGCATCTTAGGCACTACATTCGAGCATCGCTTCTCGCCTTATCGACAACAAGGTCAGGACGACAAATGGATGTGCGACCTGTGCATCCCATACATTGCAACAGCTGCGGGTAAGATGTCCAAGCAGGATGATTGGTCTGGCTTTGTAGAAGCTGCCAAGATACGCATTCATCTTCCAGTATGCGATGGCAAAGATGCAGAGTCCAACAACGGCCACTGGTATCTTCCTCGCCGTAAGATTAACAACATGCATATCTGCGAAACATGTTACTTGGATAAACTCGCTCTTACAAGCTTCGGCAATCAGTTTGAGAAATATGAGCGAGCCCAAGGCTTCGACGCCTTTATGAACTCGCTAGGGGAAAGATGGAAGTGTGATCTCACTGACACAGCTGTCAACATGTCCATTGCCCTCGAAGCGGCCATCTATCGACGCGATTTCGATGTCTTTTGGAACGCCGCCAATTCTATCGCTGGCCTCGTTCCTTGCACTGCGAATGGTATCGTTCGTGGCAATTGGTGGACGGTCGCAGGTGGGAGTCCCGATGTAAGCGTGTGCGAGGCATGCTACAAAGGAATACTCGAAACGTCCAACCTTGAGCGGTTCTTTGAACCTGCGCAACGCGATCCGGCTGTCGATATCGTGTGCACCTTTTGCCCTGCCAGTCCTCGATGGGGCATGTTCATCACCAAGTTCGCCGAGGCACTCGACAAGGGCGTTTTTAGCTACTACACAGAATATGTCAAGAAATGGGCTGGAGTGCCTACTTGCCCTGGTATCAAGAGCAGAGATAAGAGTAAATGGTGGGGGTATCCCGAGGCGCTGGCCTGCCAGGACTGCTATCTCAACTTTGTAGCGGACACGTCCTTAGGAGAGTCGATTCCTGTCAAGGGCGTTTATGATGAGCGGTCGTTGATCTGTCAGATGTGGTCACCCAGGATGCGCAATATGTGGCTCGCAGCCTGCAAAGCCGGACCTCCAGGATCACCCGAATCTGAAAAGGCGTTAGATGAGTTCCGGGCGTTTGGAACCCGCCGTGTGCAAGTGTACAACGCGACTGTGCCTCAAATCGAGATGATTCAGACGATGATGACGATGAAGAGAATGCAGGCTATGCAGCAGGGCCAGCTGAGTCTGATGTACCAGGGCATGGATGGCATGGCGTCGCTTTCGGGTACTACGGATGGATATTTGCATGGGAACAGCTCTGTCGGTTATTACGAGACTGAGCATGGAGTCACGGCGGCGAACATGATGAATAACATGCATGCTGGGATGGCGGATGCGAACAAGATGAGTGATTGGATGCAGATTGCTCAGTTGAGGGCTGCATGGATGGAGGTAGAGTAAGCTTTGTGCTTTCTAGAGTTCATCGGTAGCTACCTAGATATTCTGTGTGTGCAAATAGTTGCAAGCATTGCTGAATCATATGGCAAATCTTTTCACATATTGGACTAGGGATATAACTGTAAAGTCATTTGTCTCTTGGAT
Organism: Fusarium sublunatum; assembly: GCA_013623665.1. NCBI lineage: Eukaryota > Fungi > Ascomycota > Sordariomycetes > Hypocreales > Nectriaceae > Fusarium > Fusarium sublunatum. The sequence goes on from JABFFF010000019.1 coordinate 69,353, forward strand.
CTTTGATAAAAGATAGTAAGGTTGTCAAGCTGTACGATTCAACTCTACCGATGCTCAGGCTCATGACACACCGAAACACCAACCACAAGATAATTAGAAATCCCAGTTTCCAAGGCCCATATTCCCATTCTCTTCTATTTCTTTCTGTCTTTTTTAACCCCCGGCTTTCTGGTTTTCCAAATGCAAGCACAACCAAAACGCCAGAAGATCCCATCAAGCCCGGACAGGCAAAGCAACATGCATATAACCCGCCCCATTCACAACCTCCTCAGCCGGCGCAATGAGCTTCCTCAAGAGCGTTATCGCCTCATTTCCTCCCCGTCCATCAGCAGTTCTCTCGTCTTCCCAGTACTGGTAAAGCTGCCACCACCAGCAGTGCGTAACCCCATCGAGGCCCTTGTAGCCAGCGACTCCATCCAGACCTACGCGCTTCGCCCAGGGCTTGTCGACAATGTAGTGCAGACAAATAACCTCTTCGTCGCGCCAGATATTCGGATGCCAATACCGCATCGTCTTGATAGCGTTGTACTGCCAGCCCAGCGCGAACCACTTGTTATCGAAGAAATACGCCAGAAAGTCCTGGTCAGGGAACATGAATGTCGAGAGTAGAGGAGTCGTGTTAAAGACAGACATCATCCTGTCCCACAGCCCCTGCGAGGGATGGAAGATGAACATGCCCCCGTTGAGCAGCTTGTGCGGCGATGGAGAGTCCGCGCTGGGCTGGATTGGCTCTGTAAGCGCCGTGGGATGGGATAGTGGTGTGTAGGCGCAGTTCTCGACTCGCCAGTCCTCAGGCGCCCAGGAGTCAGAGTCAAGGTTACACACGCAGACGTGGTTGGCTGCGAGCCAATCATCGGGCAGATGCGTCTCTACCTTGAAGACGCCGTCCATGTTATCGAGGATAGCCATGTCTGCATCGAGGTAGCACACAGCGTCGTATTCAAAGAGCTCAAAGACGCGCAGCTTCGTCCACGTGTCGGCGAAGCGCTCGGCAATGAGCGTCATCTTGATGCCCTCTGGAGGGAGGAGATACTCGCACTCGCGAATGATCATGTTACACTTGGGAGCTTCCAGCTCGAGCACCCTCTTTGCATCCTTGGGCAGGTTTGGCGTGTGCAGCACAACGAGCGGGAACTGAGAGGCATTCCGCTTGAGAGTGTAGGCGAGGATGATGACGCCGGGGAGATATGAGTCGCGGGTGATGAGGGTTGCATAGGCATTGTGCCTCTTGTTGGAGTCGTTTGTGGCCATGGCGTTGCAGCTGTGCGATGATGTGATGTGATGCGTCAGACGAGATCAGGGATTGATAGTGATGAGTGCTAAATATAAAGATAAATGCTTGAGTCCTTTTTCGGAAGAATTGGGGTCCCGCTATTGAGTTCGTGCACGTCATGATTTGGATGTGCGAATGAAGTCACTATTTGTAGGTAGAGAGTGAGTTCTCCCTTACATATGCAGCTGTTATTCCCGCTTGGATTGTGCGAGTCCAAAGGGCATTTTCTACTCGAAAAAAGGAAAACTTTGTGTCGTGGCTGAATGCATGCAGCTGTGTCACAGACTGAGAGCCGGTGAGAATGTCTCTGCATACGCCACAGGTACTATTGCTTGAGAAGCAGTCCTAGACTCTTGAATGGTGTGGTTAAATAGACACGTTTATCACAGATTATCCATGAAATAGATGACGCATTCTAGATGCTGTTACTGTCTCCATCTAGGATCTAAAGATGGGCCCATCCAGATCCTCGGGAACTAAGATAATGCTAATCTCTTGGTGCAACTCAACCATGTCCCAGTAATGCAACAGTAAGCACACGTAATCTCTCAGGCACGCAAGCCCATCTATTCGCTCAACTCTTGATTTTTGTTACACTGCATGCATCGTCAAACTCAGTAGTTATCCACCACCTGCACAATGGCACCCGCAGCGCCCTGGTCCAGATCATCCAGCGCCTTCATGTCCTTGTCGTCGAGATCAAAGCCATACACATCTGCATTGGCCCTGATGCGCTCCGGGGTATCGCTCTTAGGCAGGGGAACCCAGTTTTTCTGGAGACAGTACCGGATCAGAACCTTACTCGCTGTAACGCCGTGCTTCTCGGCGATGCTGCCGAGGGTCTTGTCGCTGGCCTTTTTGTTCCGCACAAGAGGTGCATAGGCCTCTACCACGATCTTATTCTTGTGGCAGTACTCGACAGCTTCTTTCTGCTGCAGCCAAGGATGCAACTGTCTTCTTTTAGCATTACGTCGTCCATTGCATCCTCGGGGCGTACCTCGATCTGGTTCACATGCGGCGGCCACACTTTGGCAAATTGCTTGAGCTCGTCAATATGCTTGATGCCAAAGTTACTCACTCCAATACTCTTAGCCTTGCCCTCTTCATACAATCTCTCAAGAGCCTGCCACATCTCCTTCCTCTTTGCTGCGCCGGGGTTGGGGCTGTGGATGAGGAATAAATCCACGTAGCCCGTCTCAGGATCCAGCTTTTTGATGCTCTCGACGCATTTCGCATAGCTCAAGTCGACTGACCCCGCAGCCTCAAGGATCTTCGTCGTGAGAAATACATCCTTACGGTCGACGCTCGACTGCTGGACCGCCTTTCCGACCTCGGCTTCGTTGCCGTAGTACTGCGCCGTGTCGATGTGACGGTAGCCAGCTTCGAGGGCCGTGAGACAGGACTTGACGCAGACTTCTGGCGGCGACTGGTAGACGCCGAAACCAAGCTGAGGGATCTGGAGAGAATTGGCCAGAGGCAGTGTGTCCGACTGTGAGAGTTCCATGGTGAAGCGAGCGTCGAATGAGCGCTAATTCGTGAGATGAAATTTGGTGTTTTTGCGTGAATTCGAGTAAAAAAGTACCTAAAGAGGGGTATTTCTCCAAAAGCAACTTCTGTCTGGATATGCAGCGCGTAGAGATCCAGTCATAATGTGGTTGATCAAGTCGATGACGTTTGAATGCTCCTCTTTTTCATCTCTTGTCTCACAAAACAGAATCAATGATCTCATGATTGCAGAAACCCACAGAAGATCTGAAGGGGAGATTAACGAGTATCGCAAATGGCTTCAAGTATAAACAATAACAAAATATTAAACACTTTTTTTTTTCGCTTCATTATGTCGTCTGCCGCTCCGAATTACTTTGCTTGCACACTTGGTGAGGCTGCAAATCTAAAGCACCAAGACGTCGTCAACGAAACGCCGCAGTGGAAGACGGTGCTGGAGTTGATCGATCACCAAGCAAAGAATAACCCCCATTCACCAGCTCTGGGCTTTGCGACGTTTGAACATGAGGCCTCTAGTCAAGGTTGTAGTAACAACAGAATTACTCTCTCAAGCCGCTAATACGAATAGCATCCCGTCCCCTCCTCTCATTCCATGACCTCTCGGAGTTGTCAAAACATGCTGCAAACGTATTATCCACCCAACTGGCCTCCAAAACAGCCTCCTTGACGATTGGTCTTCTGTCCACAAGTAGTATTGACTTTGTCCTCACATGGCTCGGACTCATGCGTCTCGGTTATACAGTTCTTCTCATAGCGTAAGCCGATTACTTCTCAGACTCACTGTCACCATCTCACAGTTTCATAGACCGCAATTGGAACCGCCGGCCATCCAGCATCTTTGCAGGACTCTACACATCAATCGCATCCTTGTTGATGAAGCATACCACCACAGAGCTAGTGGTGTGCAAGATGGCATCGACATTATCAAAGTGCCCTCATATCGGCACCATGCTACACCTACCAGCACATCAGAGAGGCAAGACCACAAGATCTCCGACGTAGCTTACATCTGCCACACCTCAGGCACATCATCTGGACTCCCAAAGCCCATTCCCCAGAGCCAATTCGGCGTCATGGGTGCCCTGTACAGTTTCCCTGGCTCAAACAAGCCCGCTACCTTTTCAACAACCCCTCTATATCACGGAGGCTTTCCAGACTGTTTCAGGGCTTGGACGAGTGGTGCCGCGATATGGTTCTTCCCCGAAGGACACGCACCCATCACGGGCGCCAATATTCTGAAAGCACTCGAGTTCGCACGTGCGCAGGGATCATGTCCCGTCAAGTACTTCTCATCTGTTCCTTACGTCCTCAAAATGCTCGCTGAGGAGGGAAAAGGGCTGGAGATGCTCCAATCGATGGATCTTGTCGGTGTTGGTGGCGCTGCTCTTCCTCCCGCGATAGGAGATAGACTCGCGAACGCAGGCGTGAACCTTCTGTCGCGCATGGGAAGCGCAGAATGTGGATTTCTCATGTCTTCGCACCGAGACTATGCCAAAGACAAAGAATGGCAATTCCTTCGAGCTGTTGACGACCCCAATCTGCTCTCCTTTGAACCTCGCGACAATGGACTATCAGAGCTTGTAGTAAAGCCCGACTGGCCCTTTCTGGTCAAGACAAATCGAAATGATGGATCATACGCTACCTCGGATCTTTTCGAGCCGCACTCGACAATCACAAACGCGTGGCGCTATCACAGCAGGGCCGATGCGCAGATCACCCTCGCCAATGGCAAGAAGTTTGACCCTTCACCCATAGAGGGAAGCATATTGGCTTCATCGAAATTACTACAGGACGTGCTCATCTTTGGCGGCGGCAGAGACTACGCGGGAGTTCTCCTGTTTCCGACTTCGAACGACATCAGTGATCAAGAGATAAGTGATTCGGTCTGGCCTCATATTGAGCGTATGAATTCCGAAAGTCAGAGCCATGCACGAATTACGAAGACGATGATGGTTGTCGTTCCCATATTAGAGGGGAAGACGCCGTTGGAGAAGAGCAGCAAGGGCACAATCCTCCGTCGACAAGCAGAAGAGAGATACGCAGATGAGATTGAGAGAGCATATGGCCACAAGAGCTCATCTCCTTCTAAGGACATAACTGATGAAGAACTCGCGGAAGCAGTGTCTGATTGCTTCCGACAAGTGCTTGGACGTAAAGTCGAGCCAAACCAGGACTTGTATCGTCAAGGCGTGGACTCGATTGCTTGCATCCAGATCAGGAAGCTGGTAGAACAGACTTGTCTCCCTAGCCAAAGCGAAAAGCTCCCTTTGAACGTCATTTATGACCAGGGCACCGTCAATGCCCTTGTTGAGTACCTGAGACGTGTACGACAGGGTGGTAACCAACAGAATGGCGAGCATAATGACACCGAGATTCAGTCTATGCGCCGCCTTGCGGAAAGGTACAGTGACTTCAAGGGTATAAACCCTACCTCCCGTAACAATCAAGGGAATACCGTCGTGCTTACCGGAGCCACTGGTTTCTTGGGTGCGCACATTCTTCACCTTCTTCGACAAGATCCCAAAGTTGACAAGGTGTATTGCTTGTTGAGGGGCCAGAGCCCATCTATAGCACATAAGCGAGTGTCTGAAGCCCTCAGTCAGCGTGGTATTCCAGGTCTTGACGAGTGTGAGAACAAGGTAGCTTGCCTGCCTTGTAATCTAACTGATAGTGACCTTGGGCTTTCGACCAAAGACCAACAACTTATTCGAAACAACGCAAGCACAATCATCCACTCAGCCTGGGCGGTCAATTTCAGCCTCCGACTCAATTCTTTCGAGGATCAAATTACCGGCACCCGCAACCTGATAACCCTGGCAGCAGACGCTGGCGCGCACTTTGTGTTTGTCAGTTCAATCGCAGCAGTCAGCGACTCAACCGCCAGACCAATTCTCGAAAAGATGTCCCAGGATCCCCGTGAAGCCTCCCCACTGGGTTACTCGCGTTCGAAGTGGGTAACAGAACAAATCTGCGACGCTGCAAATGCACATTTCTCCAATCCTTTCGTCTCAATTATCCGCGTTGGTCAACTTTGCAGTAACGATTTAGGAGTCTGGAACGCGACCGAGGCATACCCGTTGCTATTGTCGACGGCAAAGATTACCGGCTGCTTGCCTGACATTCTACATGAAGCGTTAAACTGGCTACCTGTGGAACAAGCTGCACAAGCAGTCATAGACGTTTCTTGCTCGAAAACTCAATCGGATAAATCAGCAAAGACGCCAGTCTATCACGTCCTGAATCCGCACCGTACTCCAAGCTGGACTCAAATGCTACAGTGGGTAGCAACCAATAATGCAGGACCAGACTTTGAGATCGTGTTGGGGCAAGACTGGGTGAACCGACTTGAAAAGGCTTTGAGCCAGAGAAAAACCAGTCACCCGTCTCAAGCTCTCCTGGGACTATGGAAGCAGTCGTTTGGCAGAGAAGTGAACGGCCAGAGAAATGAGAAGAAAGAGGAGGATGTATCTGTATTTGATGTCTCTCAAGCAAAGTATATGTCTGGTACAATGCGGCAAATAGAGCCGTTGGATCGTGAGCGGATGATTAAGACATGGAAGTGGGTGAACAAGACTATCGAGGGTTAGAACTGGTATGGAAAGCTCAATTAAGGAAGACTACAATTTAAATAAAACCTAGATCTCACCGGTTAATTTATAATCTTTCAACGGGTAAGATATATGTCGAATTCTAATTTTACATGTAGAAGCTGATAAATCATTATCAAGTTTTAAAATCCACTCGGTTTAGGTTAACCTCCTGCAGCATATACGATTTCCTCTTGCCACATACCTATTTCTATATTAAGCCAAAAAATACTACTATTCTATTAGAGCATTTAAAAACTATATATAAATGGATACAAGATTTTAAAAACGATACGTAAAATCCTTCATCAAAGACCCCCTCTTCTAGGTGTGGCTATGTGGTAAGAGGAAATCGTTTATGTGAGGAGGGCAACCCCTTGGTTTATACATAGTGAATCTAGGACGGTGACTTTCCAACAGTACGGCTTAATGGAATAAAAGGGCCTATTCATTCCTCTGAGAAGGGGAACTAATACTTCGTGAGCCTTGAAAGCTCTTTGTTTAATCGCTGAACATCATTAAGATGACGCATTGCTTGACTTCAACATCATTTTCTCAAACAACTCCAGTTTGATGAGCGAGACCAGATCGACTTTCTGATTTCATATTTTAATCCCTACATGAGGGACTCTGTGCAGTAGACTTGAAAATAGTATATACTAGATGCATGCATATCACAATGCCTCGAAGAATTAGGTAGAGTGGTACCTTGAGCGGAAGTCGCCGTTCCTGAGACGATTTCTAATCCATCACATCAGGCTACAATTTCGGGCCATCGGCGGCAATCACCCAATCCCTGAATCACGCAATCTGCGCTTAACTCTAACAAGCCAAGCCCAGCTGCGGATCTACGATAACCCGCTCTTATCAGCTCTTATCATGGCCCAAAGAAGTAAAGCGGCTTGCGACGTACTGCTTCCACTTGGCATTGTACTTTTTCCGGCGTGGTGCAGTGCTGAGCTTCTTTTTTCTTGACTTTATATCAACTTCAAGATAACGAAAATCAAAATGTTGACAAGTCGAGTGACGCTGGCGGCTCGCAAGGCCGCCTTCAGCCAGACTCGTAGGGGTCTTGCGACTGCTGCTGCTGTCTCTGCTGGCCGAAGCCACAAGATTGTCGTTGTTGGAGGAGGCTCTGCTGGTCTCTCTATCAGCCACCAACTTCTTCGAACTGGCCGCTTCGGCCATGAGGACATTGCTGTTGTCGACCCCGCTACATGGCACCACTACCAGCCAGGATGGACACTCGTTGGAGGCGGTCTTAAGACCAAGGACGAGTTGAAGAGCTCCATGTCTGAGCTGATCGACCCCAAGCTCAAGTTCTACAACGTCAGCGTCGACGGTCTCACCCCCGAGGACAACTCCATCACCCTTGGTACTGGCGACAAGGTCACCTATGAGCACCTCATTGTCGCTCCCGGCATCAAGATCAACTACGACAGCGTCAAGGGTCTGCCCGAGGCCCTTGCCGAGCGCAACGGTCCCGTCTCCTCCATCTACGGCTACGACTTCTGCGACAAGGTCTTCCCCAACATTCAGCGGCTCCAGAAGGGTAACGCCATCTTCACTCAGCCCGCTGGTGTCATCAAGTGCGCTGGTGCTCCCCAGAAGGCCATGTGGCTCGCCCTTGACCACTGGAAGCAGGCTGGCGTCTACAACCCCGAGAACCCCTCTGCCTCCCCCATCAAGATCAGCTTCGCCACCGGTCTTCCCGTCATGTTCGGTGTTCCCAAGTACAGCGCTGCGCTAGAGCAGATGCGTCAGGAGCGTGGTGTTGAGGGACTTTTCCAGCATGATCTCGTTGCCATTGACGGCGACAAGGCCACCTTTGCCCGACCTGACGGACAGGAGCAAGTGACGAGGCAGTTTGACTTTATGCACGTCGTCCCCAAGATGGGTCCTCACACTTTCGTTAAGAACAGTGCTCTCGCCAATGAGGCTGGTTACGTCGACGTCAACGACAACACCCTCCGCCACAACAAGTTCGCCAACGTCTGGTCCGCTGGTGACGCCTCCAGTCTGCCCACCTCCAAGACCGCCGCTGCTGTTACCTCTGAAGCACCTGTTCTCGTCAGCAACCTGCTGCGAGCTCTGGACGGCCAGGAGCCCGAGCCTGCCTACGACGGCTACACCTCCTGCCCTCTGCTGACCGAGTACGGCAAGGTCATGCTCGCCGAGTTCAAGTACGGCGGTGTCCCCAAGGAGACCTTCGGAGACCTCCTCGGCATTGACCAGGCTGTTCCTCGCCGTTCCTTCTACCACCTCAAGAAGGACTTCTTCCCCTGGGTGTACAAGAAGTACATGGTTAAGGGAACATGGGGCGGACCTAAGGGCTGGATCAAATAAACAAAAGTGTTACCATGTACGTTAGACTTAAAATAGACGGCTGCATAGATGAGGCGTGAAAGCGGTGTATACCCATGGGGCCCGGATTCAAAAGAATAAAAGCAACGGTTCTACCAAAGTCTGTAACTTCATCACTAAACACCATATGATCTTTTATGCGTACTCGATGCCTCGTTTAACCCTAGAGACAGCACTCACCTTTTCCTCCCCTAGTCCGTCTCTTATCTGTAGCTCTGAGTGTATTCGCCCATTCAGCCATTCACCATTCTGAGTAACCTCAACCGTCTCCTCTACGCTAAGATTTAGATACATATGCCGCTTTAAAATTTCAGAAAGTCCAGCCCCGCATAGTAGAGTGAGGCTACTTGGTTTGATACTAGCCAATATCGTAACGAGTCCAAAGTCAGCATCGACAGGTGTCGAGTAGAGACATATGGTCGTGGCAAGTATCATCACGCTGAGAAATGGTTGGATAGCAAAGATTGCAAATAACCAAGGACTCGGTCTGACGACGTGGCGGATCAACTCAAACCTCTCGTTTTCTGCTTGGTACCGAAACTCTGCAATGAATCTTGACGATGCACTTTTGGCTGACAACATGTGCTTGCACCGACCTGTTCAAACAGCCACAGCAGCCATAGCCGCTGAGGACAGTCTCCAAGGCGAGTTTTTTCCATCGTCAGGATTGAGAGGAAACGTATCGAGGGCAAACGTGACGGCATCCATGATCTTTTCTTCAAGTTGCCACCAAGGAGGATGGACCATAGTCTCATCCATATGCCGGTACGCATTCGTGTCACACTGAGAGCACTAGCCAGTCGGCCCGGCCAGGTGGACAGACGACGAGGGATGTGAGCCACATGGGTTCCCTATTTCGTCTTTGTTTATGCATATATGACAGCAACGGTGTGATCTTAATGCCGGTCGGAGACTAATCGTGATTTCTTGACACTGGAGTATGGCATAACCCCTATCGAGTGAGGGTTTTATATGATAAAACACCGGAATACCTTAGGTGAATAGTAAATTCTATTTATTTTACTCACCAAATACTTTAGCAGTAATCGTATATAAATACAGTCCTACTTATATAAAGCTTTATTATAATATCAATCCTTTTTATAAAAACTATTAAAAACCTTAAGTATAGGTATTAAGGACTAGGTAGTTATCCTTGTCCTTTTTTACCCATTCTCAGGGTCATCATCAAAACATGCCAAACGAGGCGACTTTTTCTTTGTATTCTACCACTAGGGAAGCATTACCAGACTTTGGGACTTATTATACACACCTCCCCCTCATGGCCTTACAATTTGAACCTCTACTGATTTGGATGGAAAGATCCGTAAGGCTGCATGACTATGTAATTTGTTTTATGTCGGCTAATCTTGTAAGATTATTTGGCGATCCTATTACAGTCGACAAAGCTTCTTCGGTCCTGTCGCAAAAGAGTCGCTTGACCTTTGCAAGGCGATATCTCAAATATGCCTCACCACGCTGGTAATACCGGGCTGACGTTGGCTTACAAGACGAGGCACCGCTTGTTCGCGAGCCTACATCTGGCCCTGTCCGCGGCTTAAGCCCCTATTCCAGACATGGGAACTGCATTCAGGAACAGTCTAAGCGAACCATCTCGGGCAAGCCGCAACCGAGAATGCTTCTAATACAAATATTCCACATGTTTTAATTCGTTTTGCTGCACGTATCTCTTCTTATCGACTGTTTCTCAGTTAAGAGTACCCTGAGAAGTAAACATGCGGGTACCCTACGGCGGTCACTCCGCCGTCTCAACCATATTTGGCTTTCTTTTTTATTCCCACGCAAGAGATTTCGATCATGCAGATGGTATCTCACCATACGGTAGCGGCTATGCGCCTGATGTGATAAACGCGGCTATGGTGTGCCCATTCCAGGAGTCGAAGGGTCATGTTGACCTGGACCCATATGAGTTCGACAATACCTCTGTCAACGTTGAGCAGTCTTCGGGCTGAACCGCAGAGCCGCCAAGGACTTCTACCTGAGAGTGATGCCACTCGGTGCTTCGATCACCCAAGGTTACAAGTCTACTGATGGGAACGGCGACTTTCTCAACATGCTCGTCGGTATTTTGACTTCTCTGGCCGGTTTCGGAGCCGCTAAGCCCCTGATCTCTGGCACCACTACGGCCTTTGCAGGTATCTTTGCGTCCATGTCAGCGGGCGCGAGTTGGGGAGAGAAAGTGTCTCCAGAAACACTCAACGACAAGTTGGAGAGTGCCTATGGTCAGATGTTCAAAAAGGTCATGAAGACAAGCCAGGACTTTATTGAGCATCTCCTCCGCGGCGAGCTGGTCGGACAATGGACTGGTGGTGGTGTTGGCATGGTCACGACGCAGTTGGTGTATTTGTTCTTCAACGATGCCTACTGGCTGAGTAAGGAGATTACGAATCCTGCGGTGAAGACTTATATCTCCCAAGTGCAGAAGAAATGGGTGAGTTGTGCTAACATTTTATGGCGTCCTTTTAGACAGTTGACTAACCAGGAACGATAGGATGAGTTCGTGGTTGTCAAGGCCATGAAAATCTGGGAACAAGGCTGACTTCTTCCTTATGGTCAGCCACGTAAGTGTTTTCCGTTTTCCTTGTTGAAACGATACTAACCTGAAATCTTCGGATGTTCAGGATGACACGCAGTGTTCAAAAGTAAGTTATTGAAAAGCCTTTCTATGAAGAAGCCCTGACTAACAAATCTGTAGCATCGTAAAGGTGTTGGTACCTTCCCTCTTCTTGTTGACATCTCTGAGGATATCTGCAAAAACAAGATGAAAGGCTGCATCTGGCACGATAAGATAAGACAAGCTCTCAGTTCCTTGCCGCTGGTGAATATTGGCTAACCTGACTGCTTCAGCGCTGCATCTGCTTCGGCTCTCGACAAAATTCGGTCCCCTCCGCCGCCACCATGGTACACTCTTTCAGAGGCGACGAGCTCAAGAAGCTCCAGGGCTATGATTTCGACTACGAGGCGGCCGTCAGGAACGACTAAGACTGCGTCAAGTACATCATCGACCACAAGTCAGTTTGCCACTCCGCCTTTAACAAAAGGCCTGACGAGTGCGAGATTCCGGATACTGAAGTTCCTGACAAGAGTGACCAGGATGTGGAGAACCCGTTGCAATACACTAAATATTGGTTTAATTTGCCACCTCTGATGGGATATAATTATGCCTGTGGTTGGACTGAAGACTGAAGAAGCCAACGATTCAATCACCAGCTATAATGGCTCCAAGTTCAATTCCTGTACATATTTAAACGACGCAGATTGCGTTTTATAATACATCTATTTAGAAGTCCGAAATATACTTGGAATGAGTATCGGTCTGGGGCACAGGGTATATGTGGTGTGAATTGATGTATTCTAGAAGGCTCAAGTATTCTACTATTATCAATCATACCTAGCCATCGACTCATGATGAGCATACGCCCATTTGCCAGAATACATCCCATTCACAACAACCTCATCCAAAATGCGCAGCTAGATGACTGCGTCAAACCCCAGTCAAACCAAAGCCCAAAACACAGGGCGAGATAAAGAACGTCTCTGAACCCCGGGCAACTTTTAGAGTAGTTGATGACATCGCTCCCCAGCGCATGTTCCTTTTTTTCTTATACCTCTCCTGTGGAAGTATAAATAGGTGGTGATATTTAAGCCCATAGGTTTATGCCCCCATTCTCAGCGTTACGTGCATCCTCCGAGTTCATAGATGGTGACGCAAGAGGAGCTTGAGGAAGGTCGCTGCTCGGAACAAGCTTATAGAGAGTGTAGTCTGCCGTGCACAACTTGGGCGGAAAACGGCAGTACCCTTTGCCGCCGATAACTCGATGACGGCAATCGGCTTTTTGGCAGACGTGTCCATGTACGCAGTTGGCTTTTCTGCAACCGCCTCGACGTGAGCACGGGACTGAACGCGCGAGGCATTCAAGTGCCGGCTTGAGATCCTCGGCGATGGGGGCGTGTTCGTACTCGCAGTCTTCATTTTCACAAGAGTCATAAAGCTGTGCGTTATTGCAGAACTTTCGCTCTTGAGATAGCGCCTTGAGGCGTCTGACGGCGCTTTCATCTGGATGGGGGAGGTAGGGATCAAGGCGATCCTCAATAGTGTTGATGGCGATGAATCCGTCGGGAATATCCTCTTTCTTTGGCAACGAGTCGATGTTGGACTTGGCGTTGGACAAGTTGGAGCCGCGTCGCCAGTCGCCGGCAAAGTTTCTATCCGGTTTTGTGGCGTTACCGTTATAAGACGGCGAGGGTGTAGTATTCTGACTTGATGTTTTGGTATCGATGTGGGAGAATCTACAGGTGCTGCCATATTTGCAGTTGCCGCTGCCGTAAAATTGACAGACTATATTGCCGTCATTGGCAGTTCCTTTTGTTGATGTAGAGTTTGGATATGACGAGCCAGCTTTGCTAGCACTATTGGAAGTTGGCAAGGTGGGCTTTGCCTGCGCAGCGGCGTATTTGTACGTAAGAGGTGTCTGTCGAAAGACTCCAGGAAGCTCTTCGATGTTCATCCCAAGCCTGTCGAATTCCTTATGGAACATGAGACTCGGTGTTCGAATGAGCGTGAACCTGTCGCGATTACCCCTAAATGGCGTAAGATCCGAGATATATCCCACGTCGTGACAGGCGGCAAAGTAGATGTGCTTGCACTGAGCATTGTCGGCGTATAGACGGAGAATGGCCTTGAGTTTAAAGTCGGCATTTTCCTTTAGTTCACCAGCGTCGATAAAGTCGGCGAGGCCATAAGATCTGTTGAAGCCTGCGGTAAAAGACGAGAGGGAGCGCTTTTCAGCTCCGGAAAGACCGTTCCTGCATAGATTCTTGGATAGACCGACGAGGTTAGCGTAGACGCGAACCATGACCTCGCAGCTTTCGAGGCCTTTGCGACGCAGACTATCCTTGATAGTATCGTTGAGTTGCTTGGCGGCTCTGCTACCGCCTTCTTCACCGTCTTTGACAAAGCGCTCGTCAAAGATGTATCCATCACCGTCGACGACGACTAAAGCGAAGGGGTTGCGCTCCTGGCCACGGGCGAGCTGCTTGTAGCGCTCTCTGCCCTCGCGCTCCTCTTCATAGTCGCTCTTGAGGCGCCTGTAGTCTTCAATAAGGATAGAGTACTGGTCGAGGAGGTCGTTTAGGGCATTGTTCCTCCGAAACTCGGCAAGCTTGTCAGCTGCTCTGTTGATGGTGGCATCAGGAAGCATGGTCGCAGCAAATGGCGGCTGGCGTCTGGCCCCGCATCGCCGCTTGATCCAATGGTTCCGAAAGAGTTTTGAGAGTGAGATCTTATGCTAAACAATCGATTATGCTTAGCGAATACTTTGATAAGTGCGGCACGTTGTGCTTACGACTGTTGAGTGTGCGGAAGTGAGTTTGCCCAGTAAATTTGAGGTGGTGCCCGACTGCAGGGTCATGTGACTCTGCACGTGCACGTGCACGTGCTTGTGTTTGTGTTGTTCACTTTATGAGGCCGCCTGCATATTCTTTCGGCGAAGAGTGAAAGGCAATCTAAAATTCGCATTACAAAAGATGTGTTTTTGCTTTTGGTGAAACAAAAAGTGAGTAAGCAACCACTTGAGTGGAAAAGGATAGAGTCATAGCGTAGCCGAGACTTCCGGCAGGGTAACTAGAAACTGTGCAACCTTGAGTATAACCTCGATCTAGAATATTGACCTAGAAAAACCCGGAACTTTAATTGTTTGAGCAAAAAGCGATTTCGTTGTGGCTGTCATGAGCGGCAAAAGTATCTAGTTCTCTGTTGTCGGATCCAACTACCTCTGTTTAATACCATCTATTTTCCGTTTCTTTGATTTGAATGAATAGAGAATTACAAACACCGTCTATATGTCACAGCTATATCGCAATCATGCTTTTACTCTTAGCCTTTGTTCCTCTTCCCATGCTTTACTGAAATCGTAGTCGGTGTAACCATCCGTGCTTTTCACCTTGTAGAAAGTGTCCCTTTGATACTGCGTCAAAGGAATTCCACTGCTCAGTCTATAAGGTAATTTCGGGTTGGAAATGAAATGCCTTCCGAAAGCAAACGCGACAGGCTTGTCTTTAAACGACGTCTCCAATGCGTGGTTTGCCTTTTCCACGGTGTAACCTCCAGCAAGGATCACAGGACCAGATTCCGCCCATGCTTGCAGAGCAAAGTCAAGTGTTTTCTCGTCATCAACATCTCTTTCCACATCTCCGGCAATCCGAGGCTCAATTAGGTGTAGGTACGCAAGTCCAAGAGACTTGAGTTCGGAAATGAGGTGAGTAAACTGAGGCTTCGGGTCATTCATACGCGTGCCTTGGAAGTTGCTGAAGGGTAATAACCGTATGGCTGTTCGATCTGGTCCGATCTCTCGCAAAACAGCTTTGGTGATCTCGAGACAAAATTTCGAGCGCCTCTCAATATTTCCACCCCATTCATCGGTTCGTCGGTTGCAAGTGTCTTGCGTGAACTGGTCGATCAAGTATCCATTAGCTGCATGGATCTCAACTCCGTCAAAGCCAGCAGATATGGCCTTCCTGGCTGCACTGAAGCGCGCTGCGAGTAATAGTCAACCATCATGTCCAGGGGAACGTGGTCGTCGTTTGCCCTCAGCCGCGTCATGGGCGCCATGACGACGCGATGCTGAAGAGGACAACGGCCGATGCGGATTGGGCTTGAGATGGACATGATGTCGAATATCTATATGTAAATCGCTCGGAAAGGTCAATGATAAATGCCGAGCCAGTAGATTCAGATGAGGTTTTCTTGTCTTAGATTGCCGAAGTTGATGAGATCCTCTTTCGTTCATCCAGCCCCGCATTGGCGCAGCACGTCATTTGGATCCATCTGTCAATATCGGTCGGGACGTTGAAGACGGCATCTGTGGATCCTGACCCATCTTTCGGAAGTTATAGCAGTTATAGCACGCGACAAGGTGATTCTAATCACTGAGAACTTTGATAATGGCATTGAGCGATAGGAAATCTGGGTTGTATTGATCTAATGACCACCCAGGCCCAGAAAGGTCCCTGGGGAAGACAAGAAGTTGACTCTATTCGCAAGCTACTGGAACTCAAGTGCACACCTTGAAGGCAAGTAATTAGAACCTCAAGTTTGGAAGTCAGCTGGGAACTTAGGGCATAGTCCGGTAAATTCCACATAACAAATCAATTCGGTGAATTCCTCAAACTAGCGGCCATCAGCGAGACTGACTGTGCTTACCGCGGCACTATCAATCCCCAGGTTTGAGCCGAGCAAATAGTATCATCGATCCCCCTGATTGACTGTATGTCATTCAAGTTACAAATGCCAACCTCGATAGCTTTAAATGCCTCTATCTAAAAACCTTCCTTATTCCCTGCTGTCAGCCGGCTACAGCGCTAAACCACGCATGCGGCAGATAACAATAAAGTCTCAAAGATTAACCGACCAGAGCCAAGTCCCATATGACGCGTAACACCTGATGCTACAGCCCAGGATAACGCTAACCCATGCGACTTTTGGGCTGTGCTAGAGTATGTATCAATTGATCAACGTCACCGACGGCGCCCGCCCTAACCGCCCTCAGTTTGGAGGCGGCCCAGTCTGGACTCCTGATTTCCCCGGAATCCGGGGTTAAGGTTGGACTAGTTTGTCTGGGGGTGGTTGCTGGTAGTCCTTGGCTTGTGACGAGGGGCTTGGCCTTTCAGCTTCGCGCAGTCGGAGATAGCCATTATTGAGGATGGACTTCTTGGCTTACCTTGGTATGTTGCGGCACCGCATCATCGGCTATGCTTGCCCTAGTCTTATCGCTGACCGATTGTTCTGCCTTGGGTGAAACAAGGATGTTGTTACCCCAGTCGTTGTCTCCTTTGCTTTGCTGCCATGAATACCCCTCATTATTGATAGGTGGCTGACTCTTGGCTGTCGTAGTAGTGTCACACTTGATAGATAGCCTCGTCTGCACAGTGCTGTAAACCAGGCCCGGCGTTTTTGATTATGAGAGCATCATATTGGTAATCCATCTGATTAAGAACTTGACAGCTGGGAATAAGTAATCGACGACTGCTGATCCTTCGGCTTTTACCATGTCAAAACGAGCCCTTCATGTCAAGACTGACTTGGGCGGAAATCGACGCCCTTGGCTCCAAGTCTGGGGTCGGTTTTGGGTGTCCAATGAAAAAGGGTCTAATGCACAACCAGGCCACTCCTTCGGCCAAGACAGCCAATCAGTGTCGATCTGTGTCTTGGCTGAGATAAAGGGTCATGTGCTGCCAGACGGAAGTTGTCTGTGGCGGAAGTGAAAGTGTCAGCTCAAATATCAGGCAGGGGAGGCTCTTTTTCCAATCCTGTTATTTTCTTATTCCCATGAACTCCAGATCTTGTCATTGATCTTATGAAATTCATTTATTGTGCCATTGTATCGTGAACCAATATCTACTCAACACTTACACACTACCACAATGTCGGCAACCGCTACAGTCACTGCCCCTGTAGACACCAGGCGCAGGGGAAGCTGGGTTCCTACGCGACGAAGATCAGAGTGTCCTCTCGAAATCACCATCGATAGACATTTTCAAGCCAAGACCTATACTTCCGGCTCGACCGTCGCAGGAACCGTGACGCTCACGCCGCAGACCAATCTCGCATTTGAAACCGTTGAGGTGACCTTTACCGGCCTTGAAACAGCATTCATTCAGATGTTCCATCAAGGCTCAATGCCCAAATCTACCCACAAGTTTCTCCTGCTCAGGATGCCAATTCCCGAAACCGCTCTTCCGAACTCTGGTATCCTAGAAGCTGGCCATACATACGCAGTGCCCTTCTCCTTCGTCATACCGTATCAGCTCCCTAGTGCTGCGTGTAGATATCAGGACCCGGTGATTCGTGAGCGACACTTGCAGCTGCCACCAACCATTGGGACTTGGGAGCACGACGACATGGCTGTCCATACTGTAAATATTCAGTATGCAGTTGAGGCGCGGGTGATTTTACAGTCAGAAAAGAGAGGCAAACCTGCCAAGCTCGAAAGCACTCATCCAGTCAAGGTCATGCCATTCTTCCCAGCCCAACCACCTCTGCATGTCGGCCCTGGAAACCCTCGATTCACGCTATCTCAGGAGAAGTCGATCCGAAAGGATATGCTCTCCTCCAAGATCGGCTTCATCAGGGCGACAACGAGTCAACCAGATCCCGTCATTGTCTCACCTGACAAGTTGCAACCGTCAAGTTGCTCAGTCACCATTGACCTCGAGTTCTGGCCTACTTCCAAAAAGGCGTCGCCGCCCGAGATCTACGCAAAGTCAGCTTCCATCAAATCATCGACATACTACTCAACAGGCCACGTCGGGTTTTTGCCAGACCAGCAGAACTACCCCAACGTGATGCCCAACCCAATCTTGAGTTTCGTTCTCGACGAAAACGCGTCTGTCAATCCATCGCCCAAGCTCATCTGGGAACCAACTTCAGAATCAGCGCCCAGTTCGCGAAGAGGATCGGAGAACTCGAATGCAGAAGAGGAGCCTCAGCGTATTGAATCAAGACGAGGTTCAAAGAGCAGCATCTTCTCCCACACGAGCTCACGGAGAAGCTCTAAGAGCAGCGACATCATGACGACAGAACCTCCCGGACATACTGCCACCCTACTGGTATCTGTCACATTGCCGAGTCCTGACAACAAGATCCTCCTACCCACCTTTTACTCCTGTCTCATGAGTCGGTCATACATTCTAGAGATAGTGTTGGCTTCCAGATCTCACGGGTCAAGCTTTACACTCAGGCTTCCTCTCCAGATTGCTGTCGACGGCCGCAATGGGACAGAAGTCGATACCATCCCGACTTATGTAAGTAGCACCTAGCACCTATTGTAACAGAATGCTAACACATATTCTAGGAGCAGGTTCAGTCGGGTCGAGCCCTTGATGAAATGCTGCCAACTTATGAAATCACTATTTGATGATGGACTGTTATCACTTCCTTGATTTGGACCTTTCAATGTTTGCACAGGTCTGGGGACATATCTCTAAGGGTCATCTGAGTGAGATAAAAAACAATTCCATGGCGTTGGTTTGCTTTTGGACGAAAGGTTGACGGAGCTTTTTTGATACCCTATCGGCAGTGAATATGCTTAGCTTGTACATAGTTCAATAGGCACGTTTCAACTCTTTTTACCTGACTTCATGACAATCGCTAGTGCTCTGGTTCAATAAGGCTCTGTCAAATGATTCCATTCCTGTGCTATAACAGAAACTTCTGCTACTTCCATTACAGCACAAATTCCGTCTTCATTTAGACACATCTCCTTCCAACCCATTTCTCAGAATCAATAATTATACCACAACACATGCTGGGTGTAACTAATCCGAATCAAGGCTTCTCGTCAGGAATCACCTCCTCCTGTATGGGACTGCCGCTGACATGACGCTGTCTAAGGTTTCCGGCCTCGTCGTGTTCCGCATCCCACTTCTCAATCTCGACGAGAGGGACTCTGACCAGTCGATGAGTGTTGGCACCGTTGGTATCGACTTCGAGGACTTCAGGTCGAATCGCGTAGCCCCTCCACTTGGGGATGATGTATATCCAAAAGACATAGTAGACACCGCAAAGGATCATGCTAGATGACAAAATTGTGAGTATGTGGTTTGAGATGACGAGGTACATAAGAGGACTTACACTGCAATACCTACTACGCAATAGGTTGCGTACCAGAAGCTGACATCACCAGCGTAAGGACCGCCCTTGGGTGGCCACCAGGGCATGACGATGATAAAGACTTGGATGAGGATGAAGAAGATGGCGAGTACATCCCATACTCTGAACTCGGGGCGTCCTCGTCCAACGCGTTTGTTATGACGGCGAACAATGTACAGACCGATACTCATGGCCAGGTAGAAGAGACCTTCGGGGTATGTCTTGAGACTGACAACTATGGCTCAAGTCAGAACCACGTAACGCGAGAAGAGAGCGGATTGAAGCTACTTACCAAACTGGAATGCGTCACCGGCAGGAGGAGCCACGATCATGATAAAGGTCATGACCCACTTGAGAAGATAGGGTCCGATCGGTGTTCCAAATGGTCTGGTTGATACCCAAAAGGTGGTGAACGGCAGAACTCCTTGGCTAAAGGCTAATATTAGCAAGGTGACAGATATAATTCTAGTTAGATAAGGACTTACCGTCCAATCTCGCGAATCATTCTCGATGATCCAATCAACACAGCCAGGAGGTTACCATAAGCACTCAGTAGTACAAGCACGTTCAATGCTGTGACGGCGCCGCTGGAGCCAAAAACTGTGCTGAAAAACACTGCGGCAGCAATTTCGCTGGAAGCGGCAAATTCTTCCTTAGGAACTGCAAGATTAAGTCAGCCATACGACAGTAGAGTAGTGTAGCAAGGTTTACTCACCAGCAGCAAAGTATGCGATGTTGCACAGCATGTATAGAACAGCTACGATAAGAACAGAAATGGAGCCGTATTTCTTGATCGTCGGAATAGGTCGCTTAACCTCGTTGACGACGTTGAAAGCGTTTGAGTAGCCGGTATAAGAGAAAACGATATTCACGAGCGCTGATGCGAGGTCGTTGCCGTTGTCGGTCGTGCCCTCGAAGGAGTTGCGGAAGTTGGCATTGGGGTCCGGAACTCGAGAAACATTTCCGCCGAGAACGACAAATCCAGTGATGGAGATGCTATATCAGTTAGTATAATCATTTTTATGGAGGGGGTTGGTACTGACAAGACAAGTGTAATAATCTTGAGGAATCCCAGAATGTTGACGGCCCAGAGAGAATATTTGTTGTGGGCAATAACACCTGGATATGAATGTTAGCATATCGAGATCACCGGAGTCTAAGCGGTGAATACTTACAAATCACAGCAAGTGTGTAAGCAGCCACGGCCACTCCCTTCATCTCCCAGTCACTCGGCACTTTACCAGCAATTCGCCATAGGTATCTGGATAGAACTGAGGCTAGTCAATATGATGTATTAGATAACAGTCGTATGTGTGACTTACCAATTGCATTGCTGCTACTGAACGACAAGACAACAGATTGGACCGCAAAGGCGATAGGGAAGAAGTGCTTTGGTCGAGGATAAGCTTGCTCGAGATATACAACTTCGGCACCGGATCGGCTGGGGAAATAACTAGCAAACTCGAGATAGACGCCGAAACCGGCAACGGCCATGATAAAGCCAATGAACCAGTAGATCAGAGCCAGACCGACTGACCCAGTGGAATTGAGGATGCTTCCCGCTGTACTGGCGTCAGCAAACATGATGAGCGTGACCTCGGAACTACTTACGAGTTGAAAAGATACCGGTTCCAATCATCTGGTTGACATTGAGGAAGATGACAGTAAACCATCCGACGTGATAGCCTAGAGGAGAGTTGGACTCGACGGGAGCTCCAACTGCCTCCTGATACATCGCCTTGGCCCCATTGCCGCCCTGGACTCGAGTATAGGCGAGGTCTCCATCACGAACAAGGGCTGGGTCAGAGCTGTCTGAGGTATAGTTTTGATCGACGTCGACGACAGCTGGTTTTGCGTCTGGCTTCGTACGCCAGTTTGATAGGGAGAACCCCATAGTGCAAAGAAGATGACAGGCGTCACACAAAGACTTGAGTGGGAGGATCGCTGCAGTAAAAACAAGGAGGAACTCTCATCTTTTTGAGAAGGACCTTTTTCGTTTATCGTTCCCTAGCATGAAGCTCCTACCATGTTGGGCCGGTTGCTCGAAGATCTGCTAGGATTGGCCACAGATTGCGTGACACTAATTACCTTCCACTCTTGTACAGATTAGGAGCACGCCATATGCCAAGGCATGACACCAAGCCCTAGAATCAAGTTGATAAGTCTACAAATTGAGAAGCTGGACAAAAGTCTCCTTCCAAGACTGCCTACCAAGGACCGGTTAATTACGAAAGATTTCTTTGATATTCGTATTATTGGATCTAGAATCCGGCGGCAAGCGTGGGGGCTTAGTTCACATGCTCATTTGGCGGGGAGCATAGGGATCAACACGCTTCCTACGCGGCTGGATACGGTGGTGTTTCATAGCCTAAATACATGCATATGTACGAGCCTAAAATTAAGCATATATCTCCTGGCTGCGTCGATCAGGAGCAGAGTTTGACAGGCCATCCTTGTGTAGTTCTCATACCACCGAAGGCAAATGTTTGCCATCCTCTAGCCCTTCCGCCCCCGTAACTAAAGCATCACATCACTTATCCAAGAGATTGCGGTCGCTAATTAAGCGAGTCATTATTTACCTAAGCGGAACCACTTCGGTTGAGGCCCTAGCCAGAAGTAAGCTGACCAGTTGGATGATGCCATACCCAACGCTCATGGAGTGCTTCACCGCGACACTTGGCATAGGTGAGATGTAAGACCCAAGCCCTTGGAACCTGCGGTGATATCCAACTTTCCTAATATCGTCGATCCTCCGGTTACCTAATTCGACGGCTGGTTCTATACTCTTTGCTTTTTGGGGCCTCTTGTAAACCGTGTTAAGAATCGTGTCATTCTTTGTTACAGGAAACCCTATGCATATACTAAAGGGATAGATCAGGACTTAGCACAGCTTTATGCACAGTTATTTGCCACAATGCAATTATCGTGCCTGATACCTCAAAACACACTTTCGTTGCTCAATTGATACACATTCAATGTGAAAAGGGTGTTATCTCGGTTTATTCTCAGGGGATAAGGATGAAGATCGCTACAAAATAGATAAATGACTATCTAGGAAGCTTTGTAATAAGATTCTATGCCTTTTGAAGATGTACCAGTGTGTAACTAATACCGAGTTTCACTTGCATATATGAGCGTAGCCACTCTTCCTTGAACAAAGTCGACACATCATCCAAAAACTTTGCCTCTCCGCCTGGATAGCGGCTCTCTACAGTTGATTTATGGATCTCATCAACCCCCTTAATTACCACTTGCCCATTTGCTGCAATTGCGGACCTCGTCGCAGCATTTGCATATCTATCACGAGCAGCAGCCACCTCGGCGGCCGAATAGCCTTCCCCAGACACAGCCGGGGACCAGTCTGGACTCGTGACCTCGAATTCATCGTGTGAAACGATTCGCCAGTCTCCATCGGTGTCATGAATAGTCGAAAGAAGCTCGTCCAGCTCGCGCTCATATGTTGGATGACGACGAACTATTGATGTGTCTGGACGAAACGAATCCGGAAGTCTGCGGGTAGCTGCCACCAGGCATTCAATAATGATTCGAAACATTAGGGGGCCCACGATAGGTATGCAGAGTAGCAGGGTCCCGCCAGGACGGACTTCTCTGTGACGGGCTGAAAGAAAAATAAGGAGGTCCTCGTGTGCCGCAGCTTTCTTGGCAGATCGTTCAGGAGAGGACGGCATATGCCGTAACCAGTGAAGGGCAGTAGAGGAAAAGCCGACATCGATGAAATTGTCTGGTAGGACCTGCTGGTAGTACGACCTGGGAGACAACAGTGGGCTTATATTACGCTTTCCATTTCGCGACAGAATGGACCAGTTGGTGTCAATAGTTGCAGAGAGACTCGAGTAATCATTGTACGCCGTGTCGTTGAACACTAATGCAGCAGATGAGACTGAGGGCAGCTTATCCAGATATCCTGAGAGAAGTCGAACGCTAAGACAAATTGATTAGCTGAGTCGCATTATTATCGATGGTGTCACGCACGCGTTTTTGCCCTCTGAGGATCCATAATCGGCCAAGGTAATTGATTTATCTAAAAGGTCAGCAATAGTCTCAGTGTTGATCCGTATCATGCCGCTTACTCGGAGGCGTTGGCGGATCACAAAGCTCGAGGAACTTTTCCACAGCCAAACCTTGTATTGAGGAATTCTGGTTGTAGTGTCCTCCACCCTGCATGGGCACCCTATCAGCCACCATGTTGTCACTTCAGAAAAGTCTCGGTATAAAGACAGGGCAATCAAAGGAAAGCTTGAGCAAACTTTGTTAGGTTGAGGAGGTTGAGAATGATGTCTAGACTAAAGATACTGAGGGAAACCTTGGACGTTTATATTGCCGGCTTCAGAGCTTATTGTCAAAGTTTGAATAGAAACGGGCTAGCAGATCACGACGATCGGGATTACGAAATCTGGCGCAAACTTACAACAGATCGTGCTTCTCGTATATATTTTGGTGGGTTGTATAAGTTAATGGAAGGGGTTCTGGGCCACCCCTAGGAATGGGTTAGTAGGAAATTGAATTGTTGAATAATTGACCGACTAACCGATAGATGTGCTGTTGGTAGGGATGGCGCAAACCCGCCTTCGTTAACCTATCTCCTTCGGAGGAGAAGTTACGGATACCTGCGGTGCTCGGAATTGTGCCGCGGTTTCCAAGCAAAGTGAGCTATGTAGTAGCTCATGAAACATTTCAACAGTTATGACTAGGACCCGAGCGCACAGATAAACTCTAAAAATCGGTCTAAAGAAGTGGCTACAAGTCTATATGCACACCGAATCTTGCTGAGCTGATCATCGTGGACCCCAATTCAGTTTTTGAAGACATATAGGGAAGAGGATCCTATAGTTCCAGAGGAATACTTCCGAGATATCTGCTTCAGAGTCCGATTCATTAAGTATCTTGTACTGAACCACTTGATCTTTGTTCTTCTACAAGGATAGATGGTCTGAAATTTCCGACTTGTTCCGCTTCAGTAAGGCTGAGGGCCGGATGCATCGGCAAGCCACAAGGAAGGTAACACGTAAGTACCAAGAACTGACATTAATTGTTCAAAGAACTGTAACATGGTGATGCAATGTTACAAATCACCTTCGACTACCTTGGTCAGGACACTATTGGCTCTCATAGCAACGAGTATTGAGGTTTCATGATGCGTGTGTTTACTAGACAATAGAAAACTAGGTCATCTCTCTTGCATTCGGAATGTTCATCGAGCAGCTCCTGGTCCCGGGCGGAACTTATTCCGTTTGACACGCGTGGAACCAGACCAGGTGACGAAGGGGTCGCCTTGGATATTGGACTAAGAGACATAGATAATATGTTGAATAATATCGTACTTGGTCCTGGTAGAAGCTTTGTCACTCGTCGGAGTGGGCTCTCAGCAGTTCTTGCTCTTCCTGCTTCGTGGACATGGCCGAACCTCTGATTGTAAATTCAAGCCAAATCAACACCAGCAACTCGCGGCTTCGGTGATTCTGCGTCGTGATAAGTGTCTTAAAGCTTGTGATACTAGCACGACTCTCGGCTAGGTGTTATCAGCTTTATTCCTTTTCGCCGGCGGCACTGCTGCTGGGGTTGTCCCACGGCGGTGCAGACTTAAGTATTATCTGCCGTTAACTTGGAACAGTTTGAGTTGTACTTAGATGCCGCCCTCCCCTGAGCGCATTGATTCGCAAATAAATTGTCGGAATCGCCTTGAACATAGTGGTTCAGCCGGCCACGCTGAGACAGCTGCTCTGATATTTCAATGTATGGCTGTTCCTGCATCGTTGGCTCGGCTACGAAAGGCTTTCTCAACTACCGCAACAGGGCCATCTTCATCACCCATGTACTCTAGCCGACCTTATTTCCCAGTAATGAACACTTATTAAGTGCGAACTTCGTACAACTCAACCTACCATATCCTTACAGCCAGTTATGTTCTAAGTCACAGGCGATCACAAGGAAAGCTTTTGTCCTTAAATACATGCTACAATCCTTTATTGCTGTGGTACGAGCCAACACTATGTAAGGCTAAAGCAACGGTCCCCAGAGGACTCATGGCCTGCACCTGTCTGTCACATCGATGTCCCAACTCGCCGTCCATTGCTGAACACGCAGTTAGTTGCAAAGCTCGTCACGTATCTGTGTCCGTTCTCACGCTCTGATATTTCAGACGTCACTTCAGCAGGTCGGCACGTGTAACTAAATACTGTAAATGCCAAGCACGTTAGTCCAAGGGCATTTAGGTTTCTAATTGGAAAAGAAGGTTCAAAAGTCAAACACGACCTACGAAGTGAATAATATAAGGACGACCTTGTCATATCCCCCTTTTACAAGGTTTGTTGAGTCATGCAAGAGCATTTTAAGTGCATGTCCCAGTTTAGGACCCTTGTAGAAAGATTACTATATGGCGTCGGGCATGGTGCCTCATTGTGTTCAAGAAGCCAGCTGTGCTATTCCTACTGGTCTGATTGTATTGGAACAGCTGATCAGGTACATCGACAAATATCCTTACAATATACTACTATTGTTTACCTAAAGTGTAAATAAATTCATATTACAATTAGATTAACATTCACAAACATCTGTCAGTATCTTAGAGAGATCTTATGTATCTTTGTAAACATCACACAGTAAAGATGAAATCACACCTCAGACGCGATCTTCTTGTTGAAATAGAGTTTTCGCTTCATGCAAAAGCAGCATGGCATCGTAATCAGGAAGCATATGACTTCGAAGCTTGTCTCGAAGTTTATGCAATGGTCGTACGTCAAAACCTCTTCTCCGCGTTCTTTGTGCGGTGAAAATTCTCTTCCTTGATTACTCACAATCTACAACATTGCGAACGTCCAAATCGTCTTTGTCGCGTCCGGCTATACAGCTGCATTCTTTCTTATTGTTCCGTCCTGACCTTCATATACTCAAACATGGCGACTACGTTCACTAAGTTCTCTGATTTAACTAGAGAATTGAGAGATGAAATCTGGACGCTTGCTGTCCGGTCGGATTATCCAGGAGTACAAATCTTCCGGCTCTATTACGAAGAACGTTATAATGATCCCAAGGAAAAGGATGTTGTTTCGCCTTGGCGTGCTTATGGTCCTCTTCTTGCCGCACCTTCGTGGAGCCAATACTTTGACAATGTTGACGAGAATCTTAGTGACAACAACTCTTCACAATATCTCATTCATGGAGGGCTGTGGACGGCCTGCAAAGAGTCAAGGTATATAATGGAAAAACATTTCAAAAGCCAAGAGACTCAACCATGCGTCGAAAAGAACGAAATGGTGATGAGAAGGAGACCTTGGATGGACCCCAGCGTTTATGCGACAGCATACTTTTTTGGCGCTTCTCCTCATTATTTTACTGTTTTCCCCCATAAGGACCTGTTTGTCCTACAGGCAGACAACCTCGACGACTTCAACTGGAGCTGGTTCAGGTTTGATTCTTGCTTCGGACAAAGCCGTGATGGCTTCGACGGACTTGGAAACATTGCGATAGAATACAACCCTCAATGGGGGTTAGACGCAGGTCCGGCTGGTGGCCACACAGGCCCTCCTCCAATCGTTCAGTTGTTTACCAAAATCGCTTTTGATCTCGACGGTGGTCCTACAATATGGCTCATTGATCACGATTTGAAACGAAAGAAAGATGCACCTCCCTACGAAGAGAATAGTGGCCAATTTACTAATCGCGCATTCTACGCCAGCGATAGAAAGTTCCTGGAAGTTGGATCCGTTTACCGGCCTAGAAACTTGGATCACTGGGAATACATCAATGGAGCGAAAGACCGGAACCCATGGAGCTCTTCCATCCTTTTCTTAAAGACACTTCTCAGCGCGTTTGAAGATGAGGTTGACCCTGATGACACAAATGATGACAGTTGCGCGTGTGAGATAGGGATTCTTGGGTGGGACAATCTGTGAAGGGAAACACGTTTTTTACAATCCACTCAGTCGTTTCATGTATTTGTTAAACGCAGATTGCAGAAGAATATGGCATATCGGATGGCAGTTAGACGAAGCTTATTGAAGAATACAGATTGTACGGCAATGAATTCGTATATTTGATTCATATGACCTTCTGCGGCTTCACTCGTATATGAGACGTGATTATTCTACGGTATACTGCAGGGAATGCAGTTCGCCACGGATTTCAGGAATGAATGTCAAGTCTCGGGGCATGGATTTTTGGTGTCCTCGCTCTGGCATAGTATGTCTAGGAAGTAATCGCTTGACATTCCATATCACCTGGCAATTTCTATCTTTAGATGAAGTAACGAAACGATTCAGCAGGTAGACACCTGGGTGGGTCGAACCAGAACTGCAGCAGAAACCGGCGACCACGTCTGGATTAGGGCCGCCGAGAGGGGAATAAACAAACAGGAGAGATGACAGCACGTGGTCAGTCGCAAGCGCGAGCAGGGAGGAAGAGGGTTTAAGACCGCCGGCATGGAGAGTACGCACTCGGATTCGACACCATCGATAGAGGTGGAAGTAGATAAGCCCATATCTCACCCTCCTTCAATCCCCCACTTCCATGACACTTTTTTGGCCTTGGCCACATGTAAAGTCGTTGGTAATGATATCAGCAGGCCAGACGTAGGCCTCCCACGCGGCCAGAATGTGAAAATACGTGGAATGATTCGTTCCGGTCTTTACAACAGGAGCCTATCTTGTTCGTAGCCCACATCAACAGTTCACGGAGAAACGGGATGATGAAGCGCTGTGATCCGATCAAACGGGGGCAGAGTCAAGGCCAAGAAAACGGTTTATTTTGATTATCTTCGAAGGTTAGCACTTGAAGGTAACAACAGTGGATCAAGATGATTCTTACTCTCCAACTAATCATATCTGACTTGGAAGCCGGACCCAGCCAGTGGCTTGTACTCATCGAGAAGTAGTTTAAACAGCAGGGAGGTATCAAAGCCTTTGAGACCCTCCAGCCTCGGCGGCGCGAGCCAAGTGGAACTATATCATTGTAAGCTATACAAGTATGGATTCGTCGCAGATATGTACTTACATTGAGCCACTCAGTGGCTCCCTAATGAAGACGATACGTCAGCACCCCCACTTCGCAAGATCAAACCCCGGGCATATACTTACCTCGAACGTGTCGGTGTTCTACACAAGTGATTCAGCCATCGTGAGTCAATGAATTCATCCAAAGGCGCTTGAGACTAACGATGTTTTTGGGCTGCAAGAAAGGGTGTTAGCAAAATTCCATCTTATCTGGACCCAATTCCAAAAAAATCAATACGACGACAAGATGGACTTACTCGTTTGGCCCGCTGGGGGCCCGGAGAAGGGGATCGTTTCTGTAAAGGAACACATGAGTAAAGTGACAAGAACTCAATCAGAGTAGAATTTACAGTCGCGGCTGAAACGGCCGACAAGGTTGACATGGAAGACTGTATCCGTGTCAGGTCGGCACTGAAAGCGCGAGGATTGGTAACGCGTGGAAGGCTAGGGCATTCAGCATTGCGCTTCTATAGATGTAATAATTAGCATCTGATAAAAGAAAGGCTCAAGAACGAAGGCTTTGGTGTAATATGACTCGCAGATCGACCAAAGGGCTGTGCAACTGGGGAGGGGAGGAGGGGACCCGATGATTGCTGTTTACCTAGCAACAACAGATGAACGTACCTTTGTCTCCGAAGAGACATTGTTCTTGGCCTTGCATCTGCATGCCTTTGACCCGCTCAGGGCTGGGTCAGGTCATGAGTCAAATGGCGACTCATGAGTACTGAAGTGGGTCGCGTCGCGATGTGTGAAGAGCTCAGAAAGGAGACTGTGATTGTAGACGGGCATCTCTTGATGGTGGTGAGGCGGAATGGGATGGAAGAACGTCGGTTAATGTCGCTGGATTGGCTTAGTCATATTGCTCGATAACGAAAGATAACGAAAGATAACGAACCTGTGCACGAGGAGCTGTAGATATAAGGACCGTTTTGCCTAACATTTATGAATTAAAGATAAAGAATCTATAGAAATATCCCTTAAACTTTCATAAGTTTCTTCATATCCTAGTAACTTATCATAACTTTTATCCAGACATTTGCCTAAGTTTTCCGACTTCTTTGCTGAAGTTAGGTTATCTTAGGTCGCCGCGCTCCTTCCTTCACGCCCAGGCACCGTGGTCGCCAGAAATGCCCCCCGCCCACCCGCTTTTTCTCTCCTCCCACATCAATCAACACCACCACTACCATCAATGGGGTACGCTTCCTTTGCTTACTCAGCCTTTCTTTAAACTGACCTTCTGGGACACAGGTGGCGCTGTTGTTTCTGAGCGAGGAGCAAGGTATGTCGTGACAAGTCTCACGTCTGCTGACAAGATAAGCTGACAGGAGATCCAGGCACGATACCTGACAACCCCCCTGGAAAGAGGGCGAGTGGAACGACCTCGACTACGATGGCAAGTTCTGCGACGCAGTACTCGACGCTCCTTGATGCTGTCTTGACGCGTACCCAAGCATGGCAGCTGGGTCTGAAGGGTTGAAGCACATGAGCCGACCCGGTCTACGACACATCAGATGCTACGTGATGCCAGGTAGACCACTCGCTGCTGGCAATTGATCGGTCCGACGCGTGCCTGAGACTTCACTTCAAGGGAGCTGGGCCTGAAGAGACCAAGCAGAAAAGCTGGACTCGGTTGGAATGGGACTTGTCCCTATAGCATTCGTTCGCTCCCACTGATTCAGCACAAGAACTAGAACTTTGGGGCTGACCCTCTATCTGCAAGAAGAGGTGTCGGCGGGCGGCGAAGTCGGACTCTGCAACCTCCACGCGGTGCCGCCTGGGAACCTGGTCGCGATCGCGGCCAGAGCCAGTGCAGAGACGCAATTCTAGCTGAGCTTTTCGCCTGTCTTCTGTGTAATGTCTCTTGCTAACAAACTGCCCGTCGCTCAGCTATCGCATGTGATGCCCTTTCTATCTACCGTGTCCCCTTCTTTCCCCTTCAATTCCTCTCAGTACAACAGCCACTCGACTGCACCAAATTCTGCACTGCGCAACCAGGAAGCCCCCCGCGTGACTGGGAAGTTGTGATTACCGCGAAAAAGCGACAGTGTCGCGTGTAGCTGGTCCTTGTGTATCG
Source organism: Fusarium sublunatum (assembly GCA_013623665.1). Classification (NCBI taxonomy): domain Eukaryota; kingdom Fungi; phylum Ascomycota; class Sordariomycetes; order Hypocreales; family Nectriaceae; genus Fusarium; species Fusarium sublunatum. The sequence goes on from JABFFF010000019.1 coordinate 99,834, forward strand.
GAGCTTCGTGGCCATGCAGGCAAAGCGAAGGCGTCTTGTCGCCATCTTGATGCTTGTTCTTCGCCAATCTTTGGAAGTAGACGAGTCTTGATGGGCATGCGCTGGTGGTGACAACGGGGTGTGCTCGCCGGTTTCGGGTCGGAACAGATGTTCTCGCTCTTGAAGGACGTGGAACGCTGAGATGGCGTGCGGCTGGAGCGGCGCGAGGATGACGGGAGGCAGCAACATTAGGCGGAACAATCGAGGATCGGAAGGGGCTTGCCTGTGGTCGCTCGTTCGGTCAATTTGTCTGTGTTGTAGACATTAGCATTGGAAGACAATGGTATGCTGTTTGTATTTGGCCCGACAAAGCAAGATGAAGTAGCCATGATACCATCGTGAGAAGGTCACCTCCGTCGCATCCATAGTCACTAGGAACGATTGATCGAGGACACATCAATCACTACTCGTGTTGAACTGCTGCGGATTGTCCGCCGCGACGCGCTTGATGCCGTCTGCTGTTGCGATCTTGGTCAACTGTCGCGAGGTTGGCAGCCATGTTGGCCCACGTGCGCCTGGGCTTCTACGCGGCACAGCCTGATCCGAATGATGATTAGAAAGTTGGAGAAACGTCGCGCGATATATTTTACGGTGTTTGTCTGTAGCGGAGGCTGTAGATTTGACAGGCAGCAATGCTCAAGATTGATGGGCGAGACGCAATGCGAGCGCAGCCTTGCAAGACAACAGACACAGATCGCAGCATGTTATAGGACGTTTTCCAAATCCCTCGACACGTTAGAACTCTCGATTCGCGTCGCGTTTGCTACTTGTTATGTGCGTCTTACAGCAATAACCCTCCGCAGATTCCGTGCAACTCCAAGGCGCAGGCTCCGAATGGCTGGCGCAGTCAATCAATCTTGCCAACTACTGCAAGCGACGAAGTTCCTCTTCCCGATGTCATTCGAACAGCATTTAGTAACCACAACCTAAAACCATCTGTTTAGAATGTCCGATACGCATGCCTTCGCTTTCTGATGCCTCACTGCCATCCGATAGTGATGCATCTGGTGTGAAGATTACTTGCCATTACCTACATAGATATACATATCAAATGCATCCCAACTTACCAATCTCGAGTGCCATTTACGTCGCTAACTGGCGGCCTCCTTACGCTATGGGTATCCGTACTACTGCCTACCATGCCCTCCGATTATCATCCCGAAATTGCTGCCACAGCCTCTCCTCAAACTGATTAGTGCCGCTTCCAGTATTCCAAAACGAAGCTCCTCCCTCCTTGATGAGAATGTACCCTCTGGGATCTTCAATGTTCATCGCAAGTTGCTTTCATCACGTCAGCAAACGCGTCAATCTTAGTCCAGGAGGTTCAAACCTTGATTGTCGCGTCCTCATCATCTATGTCGTACAGAACACTTGACAGAGAACCGTAGTTATCAACTTGGTAGAGGTAATCATTGTCCTCTATCTCGGCCACGTAGTCGTGCTCGTACCCAAGCCACAGTCTGGAGATGGATCCTATGTCCTTGTCGCCTGTGTAGTTGGTGATGCTGGACGACACGAAGCTCGGGACGCGCCAATTAAATGACCCATTCATCATGGTGATGAAGTAGAAGCCATCGGCTCCGAGGCTGATATGTCGGGGACATCCTAGGTGTTGGCGCTTCTCGAGCCACTTGACCAGCTTGGGATATTCGGTTGCTAGCGAGTCTGACCAGCCTGTTCTACGTGTTAGTCTATGTTCGACTCGGGCAAGCGATGGCTTACATGTCCAGCACTTGTAGTCATCGCCGGTGTGGTAGTGATAGAACCATGATCCGCGGGTGCCGAGAGCGCACACTCGCCGTTTGTCATTTGCTTCCTTAACCTGCCTCAGTCCTTGCGGGAGCAGCCTAGAACTATTATCAGCGTTACCACCATCGTCATGTATGCCATACTTACCAACAGTGTTTGTACGATCCACCAAAGAAGTAGTATTTTCCCGCCAGAGACAGTGCTACGTCCTTGGGAGGCCGTACAAAACGAGACCCTGAAGTCCGCGCTCTCATGCTCGAGATTGTTGATCTCTCGTTATCTTTTGCATCCAACTGTAAACGAAGATTCTGAAGTTCTCTGCTAGCCTCTTGAGTCTTTTGCATCATCTGTTGTTCTCGGAGCTCGCGCTGTTCCTCCAAGTTCTCGATCCTTTCATCCTGCTGACGCATACGCTTTTGACTCTCCTGGTACTTTTCCTGCAGCTCTCTGAATAAACGTCGCTGTTCCTTCATCTCCTCAAGGCTTATCTTGAGGTTTTCTCGCTCTTGATTCAGGTGGTCAAACTTTTCTTGCATCTTTTCGCGATATTGGCGCTGTTCCTCGGCGGACTTCTCGTCATGATCCCTCCTGGCCTGTCGCTCCATTTCAAGCGCCTCTGCCATTTCTTTCTTGACCCTTGACTCAGCCAAGAGAATGTCAGAGTTGAGACCCATGCCTGCCTCAGTCTCGTTGAGCTTCTTGTGGTCGCTGACCATTTCCTTTTGAATAGAAACAGTAACTCGGTTGTTTTTGGCAATAATCTTGAGCAGAGCCATGGCGGATCCGCGGGTATTGTCGTGACGATTAATTTGGGCGCCTTCTTGTACAAGAGCTCCCCAGAAGCCATTGGTAGCAGTGAGCTCTTGTTCTCGCTTTGCTCCGGTTGCTGGCTGCTCGTCCTCCCACATTGTCGTGACGAGGACGACGTTCTTGAGACTGTCCTTACCAACAAGGTTGCGGAGCATCATAAGGTTTCTTTTGGCAGTATTTCCCATGCGACGATCGGTGATTCGATGGAGGTAGAGGATTCCGCTGAGTTTGATGTTTTTCTCGTAAGTCTGGGTGAGGTATGTTGCAATGTCCTTGAGAACCTCCGTGTCGGACCGGTTCGTATCGTCAAAGCCGGGCGTATCGAGAAGGTAGACATCAGAAGTATCCGTCCATTTGAGCCGGTATGGAGTGACTTCTTGTGTGCCTTTGTAGTGTTAGAGCGGGAATTATGGCAAGAGGGTGCTGTTTCTTACAAGCTTGTAGATCGTGGCCAACACGGACATCTTCACCAGTGCACAGTGAGATGAAAGTACTTTTCCCAGCGCCCGTCATCCCCATCACGGCAATCAAGATGTCGCTGGGCCTTGGCCTGAAGCCCGAGAGTACGTCAATCATCATGTCTGGCGGTGTTGTTCAACGTTGTGATCAAGGTTGTCTAAAAACAAACTGCTGAGATGGTTCGAGAGCCAATACTCACAACTGGGGAGGTCTGAATTAAATAACCAATCATTCAGAGCTCGCAAAGCGTACAGTAGAGCGCCTGCATTGGCTGCCGCTGGAGTTAGCCTTGGGGGCCGCTGCGTAAGTCACGGCTGTGCCGCCCCTTCAACCACCCTTCATCATCCTGCCAATAGGGTATAATTTTAGACAGTATTACCGCAGCTGAACAGTTTCAACCCCGCTTCGCCTCGTCTAAGCGTCCAATGCAGAGTGGTAGTGATGTGTTGGTGGTAATCACAGCCTGGCCTTTTTCAGAATCGTAGTGGTGGGGTGCTCAGCCTGATTTCGATATCCTGCTTACTATTGGTTAACATTATTATGATTTGACAACTCACCTTCCTAAATAGATGGCTGGGGCGTTACATGCGTGGCTGTTGCCTACCGTATTGCATCTGCACAGAGATCTGAATGAGGCGGTAGTTGTCAGTCTTATGCCAGTAAGATCAGGCTGTGCCCACATGATATGTTGCTTCCGGAAGCTGAGCACGAGTGACTCTCTCCAGTATTGGATCCCTCCCCAGCCCTATGGATTACACAATCCTTCCTCTCAAGTCATACTGTCTATTTATGCATTTAGTCACGGAACGTCTTCCATCCAAAGTGAATCAATCACTCGAGTCAATCCATCATGTCTGACGAGGAGTACGCACTCATCCTCAGGTATACTGTTCTGTGCTCCTTATCAACCCCAACTAACCATTTTCAGTCCATCCGATGCCATAGTGCTGGTCATGGGCCTCACTGGGGCTGGGAAAAGCACGTTCATCGAGCGACTGACCGGGCTAGATACAGGAGTAGGTCATACTCTTATGTCCGGTAACTCACAACTGTCCTCTAGTCGTTCTCGAATATTACTAATGCAAGCAAGAAACCAGCCGCGTCGCTATATACCCTTATGAACTTGGCAATAGGCGTGTGTTCCTCGTAGACACACCAGGCTTTGATGACAGCCGATGTATGGATACTGCCATCTTTACAGAAATCGCTTTCTACTTGGGTCAGATTTACAAAAACCGCTTCCGTCTAGGAGGAGTTTTATATCTCCACAGAATCACTGATAACAGAGCATCGGGAGCAGCCATGAGAAGCTTCCAGCTAGTCCAGAAGATCTGCGGCTCCCAAGGAGCAAGGTTTGCCAGACTCGTGACAACCATGTGGGATGAGGTTCCCGAAGGCAGCGACCTCCATGACCTGGCCGTGAATCGAGAGATTGAACTCAAGTCTACTGAAGGTTGCTGGGGCTGGATGAGGTCGCGAGGCAGTCGGACTCAGCGATGTATGGACACTAGAGCATCCGCACTCTCCATACTTACGAGTCTTCTGGCCATCTCCGACGCTCAAGGCCCTGTCGTCTTTCAGCTTCAGCAAGAGATCATCGACCAACATAAAGACTTTGACGAAACTGCTGCCGGGATCGAGCTTAGCAAGTATCATGGAGCCACGTGGGACCGATTGCAGGGTGAACTCAAAGCCTTGCTGACGCCTCATATGCGAAGCTCCGAGCTTTTAGAGTCGCGGTCACATCACCATGTTCAGGAACAAAGAATGGATATACAACGACGGCTGAGGGTAGCCGAAAGAGGCGAGCGGGATCTACGTCAAGAAGTGGAATCTGCTTTCGCGGAGAAAACAGAGAACTATCGAGACTTGTTCGTTCAAACACACCAAGAGGTCTCCAATCTTTCAGCAGAGATCGAGAGGCTAAAAGTAGAACTGGGAATACTGAGGGGCAACTCAGATCGATATGTTCCGACTTTCGAATACCAAAGACGGGCATCACCAAGGCCTTATCCGCAGAACTTCCCTCCAAGAAGCCTGGCCTTACCATACCAAGAAACTGGCCCTCTACATCCGGGATTGGCTGAAGGAGCCAGGTCTCAGATCTTCAACGACTACCTGCTTTCACAGCAGGGGCCGTCTCAACAGCCGAACAAGCTCCAGAAGATGAAAAAGCCCGAATTCTTACTCGAGCAGATGAGCGAGGAAGAAAGAAGGGAATATCTCGAGAAAGAGCTTGCACGACAAGAGAAACGAAAGATCATGAAGCGAAACACGCTATCTATTCTGGGGATGTTGGGGGGCGCGGCGACTATTGCGGCCGGAGCTGCTACTTTGCAGATCCCCGTTGTAGCAGCTGGCATCGCTTTGTTTGGTACGGCTGGGATGAAGCTTGACTTTCACAAGAAGAAGAAGAGGGTAGAAGAGGAAAAGGAGTGGCATGTTTCCGAGCATGATTAGACGTATCTGTAAATGTTGGGTGGTGTGTCCTTGTAGACAGAATGTTCATATGAGCTTCTAGGATGAAAGGTCTGATTCCGGAACTTCAATCTAATGTGCTAAAGTCTGGTCATTTGATAGTTGGTGAAATTTACTTCAAACACCAACCGAACTTGAGCGTAAGCTGCACACTTTCTGCATGTCTTTTCCTAAACTCAATAATATCCTTTCCCTGCTCAGCATCTCGACTGCATTGCAGGAAAGCTTGCATCTGATGCGTGATAAATTCTTTCATTTCCCGTCGATTACAAAAGCCTTCTTTCTCCAAAAACAATAATATCCCAATAGCCACACACAAACAACCCAAGCGTCACCGCTATCAACAAAAATGTCTTCCCTTTCCCCCGCCTACCGGTCCGCCACCGGATTCAGATACTTCGAACACCAGGCCGATGCTATCCTACGGACAGTTACATACCCTCGCGAAGACTTGTGTCGATCCGTGCGATGGTTCCCCCCTCATGCACACAGAAATATCCTGTCGTCGATAGCAACACCATTCCAGAGGACGTCCACTTCAGCAGTCGACTTGCTCGGTGACCTACCCCCCGAGTTATTTCACAACATTCTGTCGCATCTCGATATTCAATCTGTGTTTAACATGCGACAGACAAGTATCAGATCACGACAGAAAGTAGACTCGCTTGAAAAATACCAACGAATAGCAACATACGGGCTTAACCTACTTCGCACCATATTGCAATCGGGAGTCGCCGCCAGAGTGTCTATACTGGACTTTGATGAGGCACTACGTACTAAGTCTTGCGGTTTCTGCCCCCGGTTTGCCGGCTTTATGTATGTACCGAGTTGGAAACGAATCTGTTTCATTTGTCTCCACAGATCCGTCGAGACAAGGGCGCAGCCGGTAATCAAAGTCCATGTACTCTCACCAACCGGTCACATAACTCGGACATGGGTATTCAGAACTCTGCCCGGGGCTGTCATGCTAAGGGGCAATGGAAAGCCATTCTCTGGCTACAGGCGGCTGGAATCCCTTCAGCAAGCCAGCGATGTCCTAATGATCGCTACTCCGGAACAGAGAAGATACAATGTTCGAATCATTCAGAAGACCATCTTCATGCAGTCATGTGCACTGCCTTACTATGATGTACAAACAGGCAGAGTTGAGGCGAGCATGGCATGCGCTGGGTGTGAACTGGCCAGGGAAAAGGGCATTATCCGCGCATCATCCGCAGACAAGGCGTGCAATACCTTGTATGACAAAGAAGGCTTTTTGAAGCATTTCCAATGTTGCGAGCAGGCTCAACGGTTATGGATGTCGAGTGAGGATGGCAAAAAGCGGCCAAGTGAGCTGCCGGAGTCAGTACTGAGCATGGGCTATAGCGTGATCTTACGGCTTACGAGAGAACGTAAAGAGTCCGTGAATATGCTTTAACGCTTATCCTTAGAAGGGTAAGACATGCAAGCCAAGACCCTTGAAGTGGTCTTTTCACTTTCGGTCGAGTCGGCAGTTACACCAAAACCAACAAAGCCACTCACATGAGAGACAGGGATATTCATAGCCTTCCGATATTGAACTGAGGCTGAGACAAAAACAGCGGATACGTGTTGATCCGCACCGAAGCCCAACAAAAGACCAATATACTTGGCAATCTTACATTCCGTGTCACAATTTTCATCGTCTTTTGGACGGTGTCCGAGTAAAGATGGAGCCCTACTCACTTCCAGGCGCTGTTTATATGCTTGTCGCATCAGTTGGCGTAATTTGCCTGTTCCACTGGGCCCAAGACATACTCGCTACTCGCAATGACAACACACGCAAGCCTCCAGTACTCCCACTCGCCCTCCCATTTGTTGGGCATTTATTCCAGTTCTTCTGGAACACAGAAAAGCTTCTCACGAAGGCCTCGTAAGGCTCCCCACCTGACCCCCTGATCGTGTCTCACGGAAGGTTACACCAGGACTTATCATGGCCCGGATACGCCGGTTCAGATAAAGCTTCTCAATCGACGTATGACCATCTTGAATGGCTCCGATAATATCACGTCCTTATTCAAAGGTTCTCGCAGTGTCAACAGCGAGCGCTGGCTTATCCAAGTTCTCGTCAACGCCTTTGGTATCGGGACGAACGATGTGCCATTCTACCTCGCCGACAACACGGGAATTGCTCAGCACCCGGCGGTTCACAGCAATGAAATCCCTTACGAGCACCGCATCTTCCATCTTGTTTACCAAAATGTCCATGACGGTCTAAGCGGAGAGAGGCTAGAGGAGATGCAACGTCAAGTTGTTGGTAATCTTTCAGCCCAGCTTTCCAACGCCGAAATCGATCACGATACCTGGTCCGACGTCCCAGATCTATACGAGACACTTATTCGAAAATTTTGTTTTACAGCGTCGACTACTTCCCTTTGTGGCCCACGTATCTTTGAAGCTGTCCCAAGCCTTGAGTCAGACTTTTGGAGTTTTGATAGCCACTTGCCCAATCTTTTCAGAGAGATGCCCCGATGGCTGGTCCCGGCTTCATTCAAAGCCAGGGATAAGATGAAAGACAACATGAGGAAGTGGCATGAACTCGCACATAAAGAGTACGATATCAGTCAAAGCCCAACAGACACACGAAACTGGGAGGAGAACTTTGGCTCTAAGCTGATGAGGAACCGGCACGCATTCTTCAGCAAGATGCCTTTGAGTAAAGATACTATCGCGGCCGACGATTTGGGGTTGCTTTGGGCGTAAGTACTAAGACTCCTCCATTGACGGAGAACATGATCTAACCGCACGAGATCAATAGTGCTACAGCAAACGCAATTCCTGCCATAGGCTGGATGATTCTCGAAGTCGTGCAACGTCCAGAACTTCTGGCAAGGGTCAGGGGTGAAATAGCCCCGTTTGTGAATTTCTCATCAAACACAAGCACGCCCGATATTGATATTGATGGCCTCTGCCAACAGCCCTTGGTTCAGTCAATTTACGCTGAGGTGCTACGTATTCATAATGGTACCGTACTTGCTCGAGTCCCTCAGACATCCGACTATTCCATCGCAGGTTGGACCTTTCCAAAGGACCAGCCCATCATGGTATCTACATTCGACACAGCTCGCAAGCCGTCCGTCTGGAACCAAGGCACCCCTGAAGATCCTCATCCTGTGAGCGAGTTCTGGCCAGAACGTTTCCTTGTCGATCCGAAGAACCCCACAAGTGGTCCTACATTGTCGCGACCGGAGACTAATGATGAGGCATCGAAGCCGTACTTTACACTCGACGGCACAGTCGGTTCTTGGGTACCTTATGGGGGCGGATCTCGCATGTGTCCAGGTCGTCACTTTGCAAAGAAGGAGTTGATTGTCACCATGGCCATGTTTCTGACCGTCTTTGATATCGAACTGAGGCCCAGGGATGGTTGGATTCGAGATGATATGAATTACTACATGTTTGGCGTGATGCATCCGGAAGGGCCAATACCCGCCAGGGTGAAGAGAAGGAAGCATAACGCTTGATGGCTGGCGTTGATACAGATATCGCAGAGCACAAGGTGCTGGTCCTGGTTTACAGAATTTTTCGACTCGATGTCCAGATGGTGAAAGTGGCTGAGAAGACTTTATTAGATTTTAAAAGTTTGAGTTTGTACAAGAATGTCACTGATATCTACAACTCGCTTGCTTATGCTGGTGAGCGAGCCAACCACTCAATTTGGCACGAGGCAGCCCTCACTGTCAAGCCAGGTGCATTTAGCAAGAAGCAACGCTGGGAACGTTCTTGCACTCCTTGTACTTGCTGCCACCGGTGACCTTGACGTTGGACCAGGTCCAGTTCTTACAGCCAGAGCTACCGCAGACAATGGCAGCGTTCTTGCCCTTGCCGACAACAGCACCAGAGCCCTTGATGTTCTTCATGGTGAGGTCAGTGATGGGGATGCCGCTGGTGGGCTCGCCGTGGAGGTCACCGCCGTCGTAGTTCTGCTCGATCAGGAGACCGTACCTAGAGTGTGTTAGAGCAAGTCGAATGGTTGAGAACTGGAGACTTACTTTGAGATCTCGGACAGCTTGATGTCGGAGTAGGTGATGCCCTGGACCTTGCCGGTCTTGTTCTTGAAGGTCTTGATGCGCAGGCCTGTGTGATGTTAGATACTCATGATTCAACGCCTTGAGCTCAGAACATACCGTTGGAGGACTTGGTGACCTCAGAGTTGAGGAACTTGACGTCCTTGACAACGTTGTTGTCTCGGCCACCGACACTGCCAATGGAGAGACCGTGGCCGCCGGAGCAGTAACCGTTCTTGAAGGTGATGTCCTATCCTCGGATCAGCACAGTTAATAACCACTTGTCAAAGAAAACTCACAGTTCCAGAGTTGATGGCGACACAGTCGTCCTGGTTGTACACCTTGGCGCCATCGATGACAACACCAGTGCTGTCACCAATGTCGAAACCATCAGTGTTGTGGCCCTTGGAGGCACCATCCTTGGCATCAATGGTCATCTTGTTAATGTTCAGGCCCTGGACGCCGTTGATGCTGACGACCTGGACGGGAGGGTTCTTGATGTAAAGGTTGTTGATGTTGGAGTTGATGAGTTTGTGGGCAGAGAGGAACTTGGGCTTGTCCTTGCCGCCGTTGCTACCCTTGGTGTCCCACCAACGGGCACCATCGCCGTTGAGGATGGCACCAGAGCCTTCGACGGTGATCTTCTTACCCTCGATCTTGATGAGGGGACCCTTCCACTCCTTGTACTCAAAGGTGGTGGTGCCCTTGAAGATGACCTAGAGGGGTCAATACAAGTAAACACCAAGATAAATTACATCAACATACCTTGGCACCCTCGTCGAGCTTGCTGAGGTCAAGAGACTGACCAGCAGGGACCTTGAGGTCCTTGAGAGTGATGGTAGAGCAACCAGCACCCTTCTTCTTGGTAACCTCCTTAGCTCCGCTGGAGCCAGAGTAGGTGCAAGAAGAGCCACGCTTGGCGTAGGCGTGAACGTCGGTTGACAGGTCAGTGACGGGAACTGGGGGAGCAGCAACGGTGCTGCCGGCCAGGGCGGCGAGGAGAACGAGGCTTCCGAACTTGGTCATTTTGATCGAGTAGGATAGTTGAGTTGAGTATGTAGATATTAATCAAGTGACAAAAGAGAAAAATAAGTGAGTGAATGAATGAATGAACGTCGGTCTTTTGGCCGGCAAAAGGAATGTGATGAATTGGTTTCTCGTCGTTGATGAGGCTCTTCAAGAGCCTTATATACAGGACCGGCTCATCGCTTGCAAGAACACGAGCCAAGCGAGGGAAAAGAAATTACCCGTTATATCCGTAAGTAGGCGAATACCTTCTTTCCAGAAGCTTAGTCTACACAAGCCTTGGGCGGAGAGTGATTCTCCTCCAATAGCGGCCAACGCCCAGGCTGTCAACACGGGCCGAGTGAAATGAGAATTCGCCGCCAAGAAGTCGAGGCTCCAGAGATCAATCTAACATCAGCAGTTGAAACATCGACTTTGCTCGACAAAGCTATGGAACTCCTTAATGTGTCATGCTCCATAGGGGCGGCACAAGTTGCCGTGTGATCCCCTGTCAGAAGTGGATTGTTTCAGATTTCTGCGCCGAATATCCGTCTTGTAGTTGTCAAAGACTTGGCAATTTGGGAAGACTCAATTCTCATGTTTCAGGGCTATGTACAGAAGCTGCAGATATTTGTATAAGTGCTCTCGTTGGAGTAAAACAAACAATTGGAATATCTGGCACTTGCCCTGGCGGTTCACACTATACGGCTAAAAACAATTTGTCCATTTGGAGAGCTTGCCGGTCTAGATCATGTAATATGCCTTCATTTCCAAATGACCATAGCTCAACTCTAGTGCTAGTCGGGAAAAGCAAATACTGAGCTAAATTTAAGCATGTTTCTTCCGACTGGAATAAGGCTCGTCGCCTTTAACCCATCCGACTAGCCGAAACTTATTTAACAGTTCGTTAGAAATGCTCATGGACGGTGCAAAGCTGGTAGGACCAGGTTCACCTAAAAAAAGCCTGAGAGAAATACACAGGTTTATTTTCCTTTCACAGATTATGCTTGTAGCTTTAGAACTAAGGACGGGGGGATTGTGCAATGTAGTCCCAAAGCACAATGACGGTGCGCTTCACCTGTACCTGAGATTCTTAGGTTCACTTTCAGCATCCACGTAGCTTACCATATCGCCTTCTTCCAGAATGTTTAAGTTGATATTCTATTCTCTGTTTTTGAAAAAGGTTAGTGTCATGTACGGATTTCTGTTGAGCTTGATAGCGTGGTGGTCAGGTGTCGTTTTGGAGCCTCAAGTAATTTTAACCACAACCTTGATATCTTGCCACCAAAAGGTACGTGCTACACCACTTGAGGACACTCAACAATAATATTTTGGAAATATGATAACGAAACTGCATATACTCTACCCAATTATAGAATGACCAACATTGATGTCCATTGTATGAACAAGAAGCTTGTCTTGCTTGCAGCACTGGCAGCGAGGAGTGCTGATCTAGGTATGGCTTAGCAAAGTCTATTCTGTGGGCAAATAAATAGACAACAAGATAAACTTCTATAAATGTGTGATATATAATTGCAACATGACAGAACCAGAAGTGTGTTTAAAGTTCCTCATATCGTTTGTGCTTTCAAAGACTTATAAACAAGCTGGATCACTCTGTTGTCTACCGCTAAAATTAGATCTCCACTTCCAGAATGTTTAACGACTTGACCACAGTTCTCCTTCGAGAAATCGCCGGCTTCTGCCTAAAGTTTCCTCTTTTCACGGCAATATTTGTCTCACTTATGAAAAATGATAAAAGACGAGCTCCTCATTGATCATTTCTCTTCGTACTTCTCAACCGACTTCACTATCTTCAAGTCAAACACTACAGACGCCATCAACATGTTGGAACCCACTTTCAAATACCCCGGCGTCAATCTCGCTTTAAGAAAAGACCGCGACATCTGGGCTGATCGTGATGAACCAAGCTATCCCATTGGCTTTCCACAATCCGAAGGGAGCGAATCGGACATTCTGCCCGCGAGGGAGGTGGCTATGATGCTTCTGATGGACGCCTTGACCGACAAGCCAGATTGGCATAAAAAGGTCTTTGACGAGACCATTGTTCAAAAGTGGCGCGATGAAGCCCGACAACAACCAGAGGATGGCCTATATGCTAGGATCATTCAAGATAAGGAATCCAACTCGATCCCAAAGCCTCGCTCAAGGATTATATCTGACCGGGCTTTTGACTATGTAAGACGCTCATTTATCTTGAATCATCCCTGTTGACCCTGTTGATTATAGTGCATCAAAGAGTTGCGCAACAAAGCAAAGTACTTTATCAGCTCAGGCCTAATCCCCACACTCGATGGACCAGGGAATACAATTGTCAAGTCAGATTCGCACATTGACCAGGCTCTTCATCAAAATCTGGCCAAAGCGTTCTACACACTTTGGGCAAATCAGGCAGACAAAATTGACTGGCATCCACGAAGTAATGACATGGTTCAGGACCTTGTCCACCCTTCCATGTACCATTTTGTGTATGGTATGTTCCTTGCAAGGATAGGAGCATAGACCTACCATGCTAACCCTTGACAGGCCGCTCCCCATTCATCCAGGAAGAAGTTGTTGGCGTGTCTAACGCCTTTAACTTTATTGGTCAAGGCGAGCCAGTCAAAGGACAGAGCCCTCCTGATAACTACGACAGAGTGCGAGTCCATGTCGGTTCAGGAGAGATCCCCCCCGGCTGCTGGTCTTATCAATACCAGTGGCTCCCCTCCAACGTTGGATTTCGCGAGGATGGAAGCGCCGAGATCACCAGCTATGTAAACAACTTACACCCAACCAAAGTTCCCGGAGCTCTACAGGATATTAGAGCGGGTTATCGACAAGGCTATTCCCGCTTGGGATCAGTGCCTTCGAGAGGTTCTTGGCTACCAAAACGCAAAGTTTGCAGGAAGGGATGAGTCTCGCTTTGTCCAAATAAGCTATGCAAGGTAATTGTATATCTGTCTACGGAGAAATGATCTGCTGACCGTATGCTAGTGACTCGGACGACTCTCTCTGGATGCCAGACTTCAGTGTCGAGGAATTCAAGGACAAGGACATCCCACTTACAGACGGAGAGCTGCAGGAATTGGAAGAGGAAGCATACTACGACACAGATAATCCCATCGAGCCTGAAGAAGAAGAAAATGAGCGACGAGAAGCTGAAGGCTTGCCTCCCCTAACTCCCAACGTCGATGACGAGACCCTCGCCCGCGCAAAGTGGAAAAAGTACCGCGAGGCTATCCTTCCAGGGCCAAGGGAGTTTAGGGAAGTTGACTACACACCGAATCAGAGTCTGCGTGAAAAGTTCAAAGAGCGTGGTCTGCAGATCATTGTTAAGATGGTCAGCATCGAGTTGACCCCCGAGAACCCCGAGTACTCCGGCGGTGGGTGGCATGTGAGTAATCCAGCCAAGTTTGCGGCTCAAGATGCTGACAGGACTCTGTAGCTAGAAGGCCAAATGAACGAAAAGATTGCTGCAACCGCGCTGTACTATCTCGATAGCGAGAACATCACCCCGAGCCGTCTCGCGTTCCGCATGCAGACAAGCGCCTACTTGAACGACGACATATCTACAGAGCAAGATGGGTACAATTACGTCGAGAGGGTCTACGGGACTGAACTTGGAAATGGGGGGCATTGTCTGCAGGGTTATGGAGATATTGAGACGCGAAAAGGCCGTTTAATCGCTTTCCCTAACGTATTGTAAGTTGTGATGAGTATGACTGAAGAAAACGTCTGCTGACCTCGGTACAGTCAGCACCGCGTATCTCCTTTCCGCCTGCAGGATCCCACCAAGCCAGGGCACAGGCGGTTCATTGCGCTGTGGCTGGTTGATCCTCACAGACGCATCATCTCGACTGTTAATGTTCCTCCTCAGCAGATGGATTGGTGGGTAGGTGACAAGTCTGGCAATGGTGTTCCTGAGGCATTGATGACTGTGCAAGAGGCGCGAGAGCATCGACTCAAGCTCATGGATGAGCGAACTGCAGAGAAGGTGAGGGACCATTGGAGACAAGTGTGCTATAACTTTTGTGAGCACTGAAGTGAAGCTTCGGTGGGGCCAGTAGACGTTCATGTATCGGAGATATGCTTGAGATATTACTGGATCACCCCACAGCGTGTGATAAAGGTCATCAATCATTGTCCCATATTCTGATATATAGACAGTAAGTTCTAGTTGTAAGCCAGCGAGTCGTCAAGTTTAGAAGAGCTTCTCTCTTCACGCGTTCAAGTAGGACTACACCATTATACGACCGCGGGCAGATAAGTCCAACTGCATTTGGGCATATGAAGCGTAAGGAATAAGATTACATTATTGCTTCGCATATCTGATTCTCGTGAGCTACTGATGAATCGGGACGTCACATCAAACCCAAAGTTACGTTGTACAGAGCCAAGGGGATTCCATCCAACCATATTATGCTCCTTGTATCTGAAGTTGAAAATGGCGTGAGACGATTTTATGATCGACAGCTGACAGCCTCCGTACATTCTGGATTATGGCTTACGACTGGTCGACCATGCCACATCACCGATATGATCTGCTTACCCGTCTGCATGAATCCCTGATAGGCCAAGCATCCTCTGTTCGTAAAAGCTCCGTGTCTCTCAAGTGCTTACACCTGCATGAGAACAACATGAGGCTTAGCACGTCACATTGGGAGCTATACGAGTAGTGAGAAAGATATTCTATAATTAGATAAGTTTCGTATAGTGATCACAGCCAGGTACTGTTGCTATGGCAGGTAAGACTACTATATAAGAGCTGTCTTGTCTTCATTCCAACACATGTCTCCCATAGTAACCCAGCCAGCAACAAAACCAACAACAACAATCAAGAAACTACTAGTCTGTTCAACCATTATTTCAATCATCATGCATTTCACAAACATCATGACCGCCGCTGTTGCGCTTTTCACCTCAGCCGCGACAGCCGAGCTAGAAATCCGTCAAGCCCCTGTGGCCTATGCAAACATCCTCGTCATCAACGCAGCCGACCACAGCCAGCAGCCAGTCAGAATCCCACTCGCTCAGCTCACCGAGATCGACTACCGTACCACTGAGCTTCGACTCGCCAGCATCAGCGTCCATGTTCCAGGCATTCCGTCACCCAATGGCAAGGACATTGTCTGCCAGAGATACAATGACAAGTACGGAATTCAATTTGGTAGCACCGAGTTTGGCGAGGACAAGCCTGCTCTGATCAGCACTAACCCTGTCGAGGGTGGTTGGGTTTTGTGCTACCACAGACAGTAGTAGGATTGGATGAGTTGATGGGAGACTTGGGTGGATGGTCTGGAGTATACAAGATGTCGGAGAAAGGGCTAGCGGGCTCAGTTAACATTGCAATAGATAGGGAGTCCTCCTTTGCTTGATAAGGAAGTTTATTTGAATATTGGAAGATGCATCGTTAGTGAAAGACATATTCCAATAGCTACTACGAACAGATACCTACATCACAATCGAGCATACAATGTCGTGTCTAGAATGCGCTTAACCCAGTATATATTATCATGCTAAACTAAGCTGGTAGTATTTTCAACTATCCTACAGACTCGTTTCGGTCTCCTTCAGTCAACAGCCTCCTCTATTTGTTTAGCCTAGGTGCTCGCTCAGGATCTCTCCAGTACAGGCAAGCCTCCTTTCTGATGTTATCCTTCTCCACCTTTGTATTCTTAGGCTGAACAACGAGCTGCACCGGAGACTTGTCCTCGCCCTCGTAATTCGGCCACTTAGGACTGCCAGGGTACCTGTAACGGTTGGGATCTCCCGTAGCAACAAAACTAGCCAGATAAGCATGGTAAATATGGCTAATCTCAGGGTATTGAGTAGTAGGCTCGTTCCACGTATACGCTGTATCAGCTGTATGAGGGATAC
Source organism: Fusarium sublunatum (assembly GCA_013623665.1). Lineage (NCBI taxonomy): Eukaryota > Fungi > Ascomycota > Sordariomycetes > Hypocreales > Nectriaceae > Fusarium > Fusarium sublunatum. Next base: position 116,276 of record JABFFF010000019.1, read on the forward strand.
CCTGCCACGCGGGGAAGCTGTTGTTGGTGTTGAAGCGGACCTTCCACGTTGGCACGCCGGCGATGGATGCTCGGTATGCTGTCTCCTGGCCGGGGCAGATATAGGCGTAATCGCCCCAAGCAGCTGAGATGCGGTTGTACTGCGTGCTGTTGGGCGAGTTGGCGAAAGGCGAGTCCTTATGCGTTGCTGGATCGGGGTACAGCGCCTCGAATTCAGTGAGGTCCTGCTTGGTCAAGGCTGGAGCGATGTTGCGGAAATAGTCGAGAACCTGCTTGTTGGTCTCGAAGTCACCGGACGTGTAGTATTTGGCCTCATCAGACACGGTGGACGTGATAGTTGGGACGTGGAAGAATGTACCATCGTATCCAGACTGCGAGCCGGGCTTCTCAAACAGAGGTCCACCATGAACTGGCTGGAAAGGCCATGTCAGGGCTGGGTCGTAGTCGTGGTAGATCTTGGTGCTGATGTTCCTGATGGCGTTGATGTCTGCTGATCGAAGGCACTTGAGGGTAGCTTTGTCTGTCTTGGCCTTGTCGCATCCAAGATAAGCGAGGTACTCATCGTATTGGCGCTTGTAGAGAGGGTAAGTCGCATTGGGGAAAGCCCTGGACGTGACCGATCCAGACTGGTGAATCGCCCGCGCAAACAACTGCTTCGAGTCCTTGCCGTAGTTGTGGAAATAGTGAATTCCCACAGAGTGTCCGCCAGCAGATCGACCACCAATGGTCACAGCATCCTTGTCACCGCCGAAAGCGCCAATGTGCTTCTGGACAAACTCCAAGAACTGGTGCTGGTCTCGAATGTTCAGGTTCGACAGGCCTGCATCCTGGAAAAGCTTGGACGGCAGAGACCCAAGCGAGTTGACGCGGTAGTGGAAGTTGACGACAACGATGGGGACCTTTGACGAGGCGGCAAAAGCAGCTCCATCGAAACTGGACCAGCTTCCAGCATAGAAAGCACCGCCGTGGATCCAGACAAGGACAGGGAGTTTCTTACTCAGAGGCACACCCTGGGTTCGGAAGACGTTGAAGTTGAGGCAAGCTTCGCTCTGAGACTCAATTGGGATCCTGGCGGTTGGCTCTTGAATGCAGGTCTTTCCATAACTGTCGGCTCGCTTGATGCCCTTGAAGGGTTTTGGCCAGTCTACAGCTTGGAAGCGCTGCTCTCCGATGGGCTGAGTTGCATAGTCTATGCCAAGCCAAGCATCCACAGGCGCTGGCAGCTCCTCCTTGGTGAAGGTGCTGTTGATGGTAGTACCGGAGAAGCTTCCATAGCCTTTGAGCTGGACTGGCTTGTAGTGTGCTCCGGAAACCAGCTCGACTGGCCAGAGGGCCAGCAAGGTGCTGAGGCTCGACAGGACTTTCATGTTGGCTGCTGCTGAGTGAGAGAGAACCAACAGACGATAGGACACGGCCGTTGACGATCTTTATATACCTCAGCCTATCTCTAGCCAAGCTTCATTCCCCGCAAGACGATCGGCATTACGCCGAACTTCCCCAGTCTGTCAATTCCTTCATTCTGCGAGATCGGCGGACATTTGCAAAACGGTGTGGAGTATGGTATCATTGCTAGGATATAGGTGGTGTAGAGTGTCGGGTCTAGAAATGGGTCCGGTGATAGATCGCCTAATATCGGCATCCAAGCCGGGGAAGTTGTTCTGGAGGGGCCGCAAGCAGGGAATGGCTAGAACGAGTCAGTTGGAATAAGATAAGGAAGGGTATGTATGTGCTTTGGTTTAAATCAATTGGCCAAGTTACGGACCGTTTTATCGCGGCATTGGCACGAGAACCCCATACCCCATATTGGAAGCAAAAACTAGCCGCATACCAGTCGTAGGCCAGAAAACTCAATTCAAGACTATCTATCTAGGGTCCAGGCAAACTATTTTTCAACCCCAGCACTAACGAGTCATTCGGCTATAGTTATTCCATCTACCCATGACTCTGCTCGATGGAATTCCATTCATGCTCCTTCTCAATCTGCCATGAAGAAACAGGGTCGATCACTTGAGCTGGCAGTCCCAAGAGCCGAATAGCATGGGCATGAGATAGTACCATGTCGCTTTGTAATAGTCTACTTTCAGTCTCGACCCAAAGCTCACATCCACTATACTTTGTCGCAACCTCACCCCAGGCTTGCGTCACCCGTGCTTCCAGGGTCAACTTCCAAGTCCCGCACCAGGTGAGCGAGGGAATGAGCTGGTTCCTGGAATACTTGAAAGCGCAGGCATGTTGTCGTCCGCCGTTCCATAGAATCAGTGTCTGAAGCTTCGGCATGCAGAGAGCAGCTTCGGCAGCACTTTGCAGGAGATCGAATACTTTGTCGCGACTTGTCGTATGGGAGAGCAGATCAGATGTAAGGACCAGAGACTCCATTCGATGCCATGTCCATTCGGGTTGGCAAGCAGCGAAAAAGTGACAGGCGTCAGTCATGAATGAGACGGCAATCCGTTCAAGGGAATGCCCTCTCATTGCTAGCTCAGCGCCGATCTCGATTCGTGCGTCTGGCACCTGCGACGCAAGCTCTGCAAAATGCGATCCAACCAACATCTTTCGGTACTTCTCAATGAAGTCTTCATTGAAATCTTGAAACACGGTCAGTCTTTTCAGGGTGACAGGGTGAGCCTCAAGTGTGTCTAGGTCTATATTCTCATATTAGTAACTCACAAAATGATCACTGTCAGTTCAGGGCTTACATCTGGTCTCGCGGGTATAGTCGAACAGTGGCGGCAGTTGGCCGTGTCCTTCGATCATCCAGGGCTCATAATGGAACTCGTGCAGCATATAGAGACTGTGCAGGAGAAAAGTGACTGTCGGGTATTTGATCCAAAGACGACATTGTCGACGGATAACGAACCTTGTCACTGCCTTAACGAGTGGTAAACCTCCCTCAGAAGCAGCAGGTGTCGAATTAAATGGTGGTATCACAGCGCCATGCGCAAACCCAGGGATATCAAATGGATCAGTCAAACCTTGACTGGCCTTGAAGTATAGGCTCTCCTCCTCGCCAGCCACGCCGAAAAACCACTTACCCGGCCAATGATTGTGGTCACTATGAGAGCATACATTGATCTCAAGGGTTAGACCTTCATTTGAACACGGCCAGGTACTCAATATGGAGAAGAGGCGGAAGATTGCGGCCTCAATCGTGTTTCTGTTTCTTGCATACCGCGGCAGCAGCAGATCAAACAGGTTACGGCTTGGTTCACAGTGCTCGAGCTCTATGTTGAGCCAGATATATCTGACCAGTGCCTTTCGCTGAGGACTCAAGGTTGCAAGCCCATTCACTCGTGACTGGTGGAGTTTGAGTTGGTGGAAGTTTTTCTTTTCCACAACGGCCTGCCATTCTTGACACACTGCGGCGTAAGACCCCTTGCCGTGCTTCTCCTGGGCGAGGAGGTTGAGGACATGATGTCGGATTTCCTTGGGCAATGAATTCCAGCGGGCCATGATAACTCTTTTCTCTTCGATGGTAAGGTTTTGGGTCGGGATGGTATCGAAATGACTAGAATAATGATTGATTGTTTACTTTTCTCTTTACAGAGAAACATCGCCCTTTATATATTACTCGTAGATGTTGGGACAAAGTGCTCATGAACCTAATGCACACTCATATGTTCTAAATGAGACCGACAACTGGCGACATAAGACATACATATTTCCGAATCCATAAACTTCGTTTAATGGCTCAGCCATGCGCGCACAAAGTCATAATTAGAAACAAGGCTCCTTCATTCATCCCTTCAATATTCGATGTTGTTAACATGCTTAGACTATTCGATGCCGGAGGTGGCGGATAAATATTTGGGGCGCTTCGGCGGTCGGCCAAACCTCACTCGCCGGGCATGGCTGCCTGCTGTAAAGCAGGGGGGATAAGCTGAACCTGGATCTCCATCCGTCTTATCTTTATCATTCTTTTTAATCATCACTGACTGAAACCTGGAGGATGGTCGGGGCAAGCTTCATAAAAAGTCGGGTCGATGTTCTCATGCACACCCGTTTCTCAACTGTCTATGTCGAGAAAAGCAACCAACAGACGGTCCTAAAAGCTGGAGCTATTTGGATCGATGGCAAGCCGTACGGCGTCAGACCTAACAGTGAGAATATGGCCAGAGATCTCAAGCGTGAGGCAGTCATCTATCAAGCTTTGGGCAAACACGACCGAATAACCTTATACTACGGCCTTGAAGTACATGAGGACACGGGTGAGCCCTGGGCGCTGCGTCTAGAGCGAGCTCCCCTTGGCTCCCTCCGTCAATATATCCTGAATTCTCTTGAGCTGCCACCTGATAAGCATTTAGACATGCGCACTCGCCTAAACATTGCTCTTTAATTCGTAGAAGGACTACAGCACGTACATGATTGCGATGTTATTTGGGTTGATATCTCGACACGAAACGCCCTCCTATTCGACCAGTTCCAACTTAAGCTTTGCGACTTTGCCGGTTCTCGTCTCGAGGGGACGTACGACGACTTCCCATATGAATATGAGGACCGATACTGTCCCCCCGGGCCTGACAACAGCTTCCCCGATGTGGGGACGATGGAGCGAGAGTTGTTTGTCCTCGGCACTGCCATTTGCGAAATCACTGAATGGAATGTGCCGTATGGTATTAAAACAGACTTGGCGGACGTTCTCAAAGCACTTGCCCGAGGCGAATGGCCTAGACTGACCCCAGGCAACCCTGCAGAACACATCATCAAGAAATGTTGGGCATACGAATATTCTTCGGCGCAGGAGGTCTTTACAGCGATAACTACTGTGCTATAGATTTAGATCGTGTCTGTGGGCCCGGGACTTTGTTGTCTGGCAGAGATAGGAGAAGAACTCAAATTCATTTGTGTGTGAAAGAACGAAGATATACTATAGTCTAGAAGTACAGAAAATCAGTCTGAAATGAACGTCATGATGTTATTGCCCAATATCAATCTCACTACGTCCTCCCTCCCACTCCCGACAAGTTCGCTAAGTTGCTATCAGAGCCTTGAAGTTGTTTCCAAAGAGTGTTATCAAGCGGCGACATACGACTCCGCACACTGGATCTCTTCTGGCTTCAGTCTTGGTCAGTCAACCGGGAGTCAAACCAAAGAGTTTCATACTCTTACCAGATTGCTGCATTAAAAGAAGCCCTCCTCGGCCATACGCTGAGGACAGTCACCTCCGGTAGCGGTAGAACCATAAAGAACAGTCTAGCTTGAAAATATGTTAAAGCACGACGACGTACCAGCATTTGGATAGTCGCATCTTTCTCCAATCTGGTAGTCCACACTGGTGTAAATGTGCTTTCCTTCTTTCCCCTTCTTACAGCCGGTGCAATAGTACGGGTATGATGCTTGTTTGCACATTGTGACAACAGTTGAGTGCAAATGGCCAAAACGATGTAAAGAGCTATTTGAAGAATCAAGATAAGGCTTGCTGAAGTATGGTGAGCTTGAATAGGATGTTTTCTCTTTGGCAGTATGGTGGAAAGGAACGGACTTGTATCAGCTGGAAGTCATGTTGAAGGTCCATAATCAGACGAATCTCGGTGGAGCAGATGTGATCTTAGAAGCTATTCGGATATATCTTGCAACCGGCGTGTCTCGTGTGCACTGTGTTTTTCCACTTCTGATGCAGGACTCTCTCCAGGAGACATCGAATGATGGCTTGGCTCGGCCAGTCGGTTTCGACCAAGTGTTTCTCTTATCCATTTACCCTGCTTTTAACACTTTCAAACGGCTGACTGAATCAGAACCTCCAAATGGTAGATATCTGCATTTACTTCACTTCCTACCTCATTGCCGCCTAGCCCACTGATTACCTTGCTTCTTGCTTTGCTACCTACCTTGTCCTTGTTTCTTTGTAGTCTTCATCGCATTCAAACATACAGATTGATGTGAAATGGTGGTCTCGTGCTGTAGTATCCTATCAATTATAATAACACTTTCTACTTCGCAGACTATCTGTTTATAATTTATCCTAACGATGCTGTCCTTATTGACTACGAAGCCAGTACAGACGTGTGTAGTCAGTGTAGTGGAGGCTGCGAAGAAGTGAAGCTGTCGATATTGTCTTTACGAGCATTTCACCCTTGTAGGTAGAGTTTTGGCCGGGCATTGCTAGTAGAAGTCTATTGAACGGCACTTAGACGGTTAGAACGGTGCGCAATTAAACGGGGGGAAAAAGGCTGAAAAGTCAGTGAATGAATAGTATCGCGGGCGTATGATGTGATTAGTGATCTAGACTTGATTTGGCGACCGAGACAACAATTGCGGACGATGAGCCCCTGCAGATGCCAAACAGGGGTCTCTAGCTAGCTGCCAGCAGATGCATCAGGGGCTTGGGATTGGAGATGGTTACGGGTAGAGATGAATTGACCATGAAATGGAAGAAGCAATTTATCGTGAGAAAACCGTTGGAGCCACGGGTAAGTTATTCCACCTAACGACGCCGTTACCGAGTGCTCACACGCCAACAAAGGGTGGCTTCGAATAACAAGGTTTATGCCAACATTACATTACACAAGTGCCGTCCAATACAAAATGTTTTAGGATGTTCCTTGCTCGGGTTATTACGTAGACTAGAGATTCCCCCTCGGGCCGTGGATATTCGGACACTTGTCACTCGTCACCTCCGACAATGACAACGACAACGACAACGACAACGACAACGACAACGACAACGACAACGACAACGACAATGCCTCTTTGATAATGGCATTGTCCTCGGACACCGCCCTCACTGTCGCCTCGACCAGCGTCTCGCTCGCCCTCATCCTCGCCCGCTGTGTCTACCGCGTGCTGTTCCGCTGCCACATCCACCAGACATGCCATCGCACATGGCGCATCGACGACTTCTACATGACCCTTGCGATTCTCCCTCTCGTCGGACGCGCCGTCTGCATTCGCTACTCGTTCAGCCTCAATCCGAGCCACACGTACCAGCCCGCCACCCAGGCCGAGGCAGACCTCTCCGGCACCAGCGTCGAGGCGCTTGACGGCCAACGAGAGCTTTCGCATAAGCTGGTTATACCCGCGCGGATATTCTATGCGCTGTTGTGCGTATCTCGCGATCGAGAGAGTATAAAGGTGCTGACTTGGATAGTATATGGTGTCTCAAGCTGGGGCTGCTGGCTTTCTACTCACGCTTCATTCATGTGTTTCGCTGGGGAAAGATCATCACGGATGCGCTTTGGTGGTTCATCGTTGTTACGTTTATCGCCGTATTTGTTGTGGTGTTTATAGAATGTCGCCCGCTTTCGCTGTACGTTCCATTGCGCAGCTTGCAATTGACGCGCGTGGCTGGCGCTGACTTGGTCTTAGGATGTGGAGGCTGGATACCAATCATGCGGGTACGAGATTTGGCGTCTTTGGCTTGAATTATGCTGATATCCCATTGCAGACGTCGCATGTCACCGGGCTGTAGGGAACCTTATACTGATGGCCGTCTGCAACATCATATCCAGCGTCGCCCTCATCATCCTCCCGTTCCCGATCCTCCGACACCTACCGCTCGACTTTAAGCAGAAACTCCAGCTGGGCGTTCTCTTCAGCGTGGGCGGCGTCTTGGTAGCCATCACTATTCTCCGTCTTCCTCTAATCCTCACCGAATCCGTATCGCAAAAGTCCCGCTCCATGGTAAGACCTCTTGTTCACCTCTCTCTGGGGCATGTTCTGATATCGTGTGATAGTGGGCTTCAATTGAGATTCTGTGCGCGTGCGTAGTCGCCAACACACCCTTTTACTACGCGCTCCTCAAAGACTTGCAGCGAAAACACGACGATAGGCCTCAAAGAACACCGTCAAATGCGACGCGCGCCGAGGACTTTTATGAACTACAAAGACTACCGTCATCAGCTGATACTTCAGATCAGCTCGAGGTATCACCGGGTTCGAAGAGTAGAATAAGGTGCCTTGAGCAAGTATGAGGACGATGCCGTTATAGCAGATACGTTAGTTAATTAATGATACCCAAATAACACGCTCGGCAATGATGTAAACGTAATTGGGCATTTAAATGAGTGACTTTAATTCTCGTTGTGTTGTTAGCGACTCAAGCTTGGGCGGCTTTGCGTAGCGGGGTTGCGTTGTCGCGCCAACTCTGCATGTGCCTGTGGGTGCTGTGACATCAGCTCCAGCTTCAACTTCACCTTCACCATCAACACGACCAAAAGAATACTCGCTATGCAGTCTTCACCATGCTCGATACCCAGCTCCTGAAGGACTGGCTCGACTCCATCCCAGACGTATACGACTCCCCGCAAGACACCCACGCCCTCCCCCCAAAGCGAAAGGCGCCCCAGCAAGAACCCAGTCCCCCGGCTTCGGCCTCCGCGAGCGCAATGGAGGGCAACACCCCGAAACGCCGTCGCCTAATCGATCCGAATCGCACTCCGCGAGCTACAGACCTGCCTCCTCCGGACTCCAGCGCAAGCTCTGTCTCGTGGTCTGAATCCAGCGGCGGCGGTTCTCGCTCCCTCTCGCCAAAGAAACAGATGCTAGGTCTGCGGTTGGAGGACAAGGGGTTGGACTTTAGACAGTTGAACATTGATACTGCACCTCCCGTCGTCGCTGAGCTTCTTGACAAGATTCGTGAGATCGGTAGCGGTATTGAGATTCTTCCCGAAGCTGAGAAGGATGTCATTCTGGAGAGTCCGCAGGTTCGAAGTCAGAATACGCGATTGTGGAGGTTCGCTTTCAAAGAACCGGGAACAGAAGATACACTACCTGGCCGGGTGCCTGTGCCGGAAGAGATATCTCTCGTCTGCGATCACGCGCGAAACTGCCACAACACGAGCCACGAGGAAGTTTCATGGAACATGGAGGTCCATCATCGTCTTTTACAAGCCATCTTGAGAGAGCGAGGGACCTCCAAGAGCACACCAATCGACTTTACTAGCTGGTAGGGCACAACCATCCCTCGATAACAGATCCAGGCTAATTGATTCACAGTACCACCGCCCGTTCCCATCGCAAATTCGTACCCTACTCGTCGACGGCCAAAATGGTCGACTTTTGCCTCTATCTCAACTCAGACCTCGACTCGTCCGCCCTCCAAGCCCTCGGCCGACGAACGCCCACGCTCACCGTCAACCACACCGACTTTGCGCCTCTACAGCTCGCTCCCATCCTCTTCAGCATCGAGACTAAGCGTCCAGGCAAGGAACTCGACGCGGCGCAGTTGCAAATGGGCGTTTGGCACGCCGCCCAATGGGCATTCCTCCGATCCGTCATCGGTCTAACGCCCCGACCATTAACGGCTGAAGAAGAGGTGCTGCGCAAGCAAAGGGCCGACGACGCACTGGGGGAATTGGGCTTTATACCGGGGATCATTGTTCAAGGACATCGCTGGCTGTTTGTCTTTTCGACGCTCGAGGGCGACAAGACTGTCCTCTGGACGGAGAGGCAATTTGGTACCACGCAGAGCATCCTCGACACTTACTCGGTCGTTGCGGGCATTCGTGAGCTTGCGAGATGGGCGAGGGATGTTTACGTGCCGTGGTTTCGGGCGAACGTGGTCAGCGGCTTCCAGCCCAGCGATGAGGCGGGATGAACTGGACGGGGCCTGATGATTCACCTCGTTGCAATTACAACAACAACCAAGCCCACTCGTTGCTGTTGACGCCAATAGATAGCCTCGACTCAGGTTGGCGTCGCAAGCAATATGCTTGACGAGCGCCAAGTTGCCGCGCTGCTGATAGCTCATGCACTGCTCGCCAGTCCTGCATCTCGCCTCAACGGCCCACGCCCTCGCTGCCCTGGCTCCCAACACTGCGCCAGAGCATGTTCCTCCCGAGCAACGCGTACTCGTCAGCGACTAGGTCTCGATGTGTACCGAGAGCCCTTTCCGCAGCACGCCTTGATGCCGTCGACCGAGCGCGCCGCGGTGGAGACGTGAAAGGGGTAAGCAATCATTGCGTCGTTGGGTTGGTTATTGAGGCCATCGATTGGCGACATTAGCGCAACGTGCCGAGTACCGTCCAGTTCGGCACAAGCGGCGAGCGATGCGCGTTGGTAACTTTAACCAAACTTTCGGCTTGGCTTGGCTTGGCTTTTGATGGAGCCTGGGACGGCCGCGTTGGTCAGTCCACACTACGTCAATACCTGGGGCAGTGAATGCTTCGTGCATAGCTCGTGGCGCTCCCGGGTAAATGAGGTCGTCCGAACGATATCGCTAGCTATGGCTTTTTAGGACGCCTCTAATGGGTCCAGTTTAAAGTTTAAGGCAGGGCTGTAGTGCCAAGTAATAGACCTAGACATGGCCTTAGTAGCAATTCTTTTGATCGCGACACCAATCCATATTTCCATACCACCGTCTCCAGGAGGCGGCCCGAGATGAAGAAAATCGCCAAGTATCGTGAAGGTATTTGATCGTGAGGCTTTGGCGTTTAGGCGTACAGCGAGTTTTTATAATATACTTCTCAAATTCCGGAGCCAAGACAGGTCGATCAGCGATGAGCTGGAGTGAAACTCTCACAAATCAAAGAATCCTATTTAAATCTATCTGGTGGCAGCTGAGATGCCGCCAGAAGCATGAGTTTTCGGGATCGAGGGTTTTTCAAATTAATCACGAACGTCAAGTTCTTGTTGAACGTTTAGACTATCTAGCAAGTACCTATGTAAATAGGTGATGTTTTTTAGTACATGTTGTATGTTAAAAGAGGAAGGGTCTCGGGTTGTGTTGCCTAATATGTTGAATACTTATCAGCAGCAGTTCTCGTTCTTCAGACCGACTAACTTATGCCGAGAGAGGCCGCTTGGCTGGATAGCAATGTAGTGAACATCCGACGTTTTCTTTCTGCATGGACTCGCCCAGATCGGCTTACTGATAACAAACATGACGCTGGTATATTAGGATAATCAAATGGACTTTGTAGGAATCACGGTTTTTTTTTAAGACTCGTCACATGAGCGCAATTCGTGCCATATAGCACCATATAGGGACATGTGATTTCTGATGATTGACTCGAATCTAAATTGAATTTGACAGACTACTCTGTTATATAACTAAGATGTTGACAATATTTCGAGCCAGAGACTCGATCATAGCATCTGATTGGCTGATGGACAGCTCGCGGTGCCTTGCCTATTCCACGTGTCTCCCCATGCGCTAAGCGACGATAGCCGTCTGCTGCAACAAACCAAAATGGAAGTCGGTCCAGCTCAGCTTCGTCATTCTCTAATTAGCGGTTGTCAAGTTAGATGAGACCATCAGTTACGAAACTGTGCTTCAACGGCGGCTTGACGCGGCTTTAGCAGAGAAACTATGCTCTACAGCACACTGATGGAAGGGTTATACGTTATGAACCAAGATGTCCACAACAACCTGTCAAGAGGAGTGAGATATATAAACAGGACCAAGGATGTTGGCAATCACATATTCGCTCAGCAGACCCCGTAGATTCTCTAGCATCTGATCGCAAATCTCTCTGCCTCATCGATCTTATACAAAGAACTATCTTGTTCATAGTCAACAATCATGGCCGCCCTCAACGCTGATACTCTCGACATGTCCTTGTTTTTCGGAACAGACGCTCAGAAGAAGGACTTTTGCGACACTCTCCTCCGTCTTCTAAGGAGACGAGGCGGCGTCAAACTCCAAAACCATGGCATTCCCGCAGAGGATATCCACGAGTTGTTTGCACAGGTAGAACCTCACATTTGCAGTTATCCACAACATTGACTGACATCCCCCACAGACTAAACGGTTCTTCGAACTGCCTCTCGAGACAAAGATGCTGGCCAAGCACCCTCCCCAGGCCAACCCAAATCGCGGATATAGCTTCGTCGGTCAAGAAAACGTCGCCAACATCAGCGGCTACGAAAAGGGCCTTGGTCCCCTCAAGACCCGCGACATAAAAGAGACTGTGGATTTTGGCTCAACCACCGATGATCTCGTCGACAACATCTGGGTCCCCGAGGATAAGCTCCCCGGCTTCCGCAAGTTCATGGAGACATTTTACGACAAGGCCTTCAGGACGGAGATGCAGCTTCTCGAAGCTCTTGCCATCGCCCTTGGCGTCTCGCCGGAGCACCTCCAGTCGCTGCATAACCGCGCTGAGAACGAGCTCCGCATCCTGCACTATCCTGCCATACCAGCTTCTGAGCTCGCAGACGGTTCTGCCACGCGCATCGCTGAGCATACAGACTTTGGTACCATCACGATGCTGTTCCAGGACTCCGTGGGGGGCCTGCAGATGGAAGACCAAGAGAATCTGGGGACTTTTAATAACGTTGAATCAGCGGCGCCTACAGATATCATTCTAAACATTGGTGACTCGCTCCAGCGGTTGACAAACGATACTTTCAAGGCTTCGTGCCACCGTGTTACGTATCCGCCGACTATCGCAGCGACTGATGGGGAGCAGGTTGTTCCTGAGCGCTACTCGATTGCATACTTTGCCAAGCCTAACCGCAGCGCTTCTTTGTTCCCACTGAAGGAATTTGTTGAAGAGGGGAGTCCATGCAAGTACGAGGATATCACGGCTTGGGAGTGGAATAATCTTCGGATTGAGAAACTCTTTGCTGCTTCGGCTGACACTAAGGCTTAGAGATATTAGATAGAATGAACACACAATGAAGCTGTAAACCAGTCCACATAGGGGGTAGTATCGTTGTGTGAACAGTACCCATACAATGAATCCGGCTCAGGCACGGCGGGAATAACACTTGGGAGTACCTTGGATAAATTCAAAATGGTATTTATCGAATAAAGTTAAATTTCCCATATAATTTCAATGTAATGAATACTCGAACCTGATATTAGGTTTAATATACCCGGCATTTCATTTATAAGTATCCTTAAAAACTCTAGAAACATGTCTGTAAGTATACTACGTAGCAAAGGGACATATAGTCCTGTATTTTTTAGCCCCTACCAAGGACACTTCCCAAGTTCACCTAACGAGTACTTGATATGTGTTTCAAGGGTTAGAATCCACCAAATAAACTCTAATGCCTTTCTGTAATCTGCATATGCATCTGAGATCCATGTAACCATGGAAATCAGTTGATAATTACACCAGTTACGCGTGGTTTAAACTCTAGACACCGGAAACGGCACCGTTGATACCACTCCCAAGGTTTGGGGGTAATTGTCCGTTGCCAAGGATAAATGACGTGTACAGAGGCAAGGCATCGTCTACAATAAACAGAAGAGTATTAGGGCAGCCCTCAAGAGACTGACGATACCACAGAACAATTAAACTTAAAGCTCTGGTCCCTGAAGCTCGAGCCAGTGATCGGCACATGCGGAAATGACAGGGAGCTTCTGGAATCAGGGAGTGGTGGACAAACTTTGTGCTAATGCTGTATTTGGGGTAAGCAGGAGACGATCATATAACTGCCGCACGAAGAGAGTCAAAACTTTGTCAGGAACGGTCGCGGAGGGCTCGGGCTGGTGAAAAGCCTAATATAGTAGAGTAACATGACGCATAAACCCCCAATTCGTAGATGGTTATATAGGGTCTGGCTTCTCAACGCGTCGTCCAATTTGGAGCAACACACACCACTCTCTCTAACTTCACCTTCTTACGCTCTTTTGTTCCACTCCTTTGTTCAACCATGCTTTCCTTCAACCTCGTTTCGGCCACCGTGGTCGGCTTGTTGGGCCTGGGTGCCAACGCTGCGGTTCCCTCCTCGGGTCTCGTCTCTACCACTTACTGGGCAGGCTTCCACGCCGACAGGGGCGCTCCCCTGCAGTCCATCCAATGGGACAAGTGGACCGACGTGAAATATGCCTTTGCGTACGTATCTCTTCACCAATTAATCGCTAGTGTAGGCTGCGAATACTAATCTGGTGGGCCTGTAGTGAGACGGCTCCCAACGGTCAACTCGACCTGTCTCAATCCCATCCTGAATTGATTCCCGACTTTGTTTGCGCTGCTAAGGAGCACGTATGTTATCGCCTTTTGTCTTTCCAAGTTGGAGCTAATTCGTCGTCCAGGGCGTCAAGCCTATTCTTTCCATCGGTGGTTGGACTGGTAGCAAGCACTTCTCTACCAACTTTGGGTCTGCCAAGAACCGAACCAACTTCATCAAGACCTGCCTCGAGTATGTCAAGAAGTACGAGTTTGCCGGTCTTGACTTTGAGTAAGCTATCCCTTGGTCCGCTGTGCACTCTCACGTGTTAACCTTGGGTTTCTTGTACAGCTGGGAGTACCCCAACCGTCAGGGTCTCGGCTGCAACGACATCAACGACAACGACACGACAAACTTCCTCGAGTTCCTCAAGGAGCTTCGCACTCACCCTGAGGCCAAGAACCTCGTCCTTACCGCAGCCGGATCTCTCGCTCCCTGGAACAACGCCAATGCCGTTCCTTCGACCGATCTTAGCGGCTTTGCTAAAGTCCTCGACTACCTCCTGATCATGGTACGTGGCGCAAACATGGTCTTGTAGACAGACAGACAGACTAACATGATTCCCTCTAGAATTACGACCTCTTCGGCGCCTGGTCTGCCACCGCCGGTCCCAACGGTCCTCTCTACAACAAGTGTGACTCGCGCAACAATGTTGGTTCGGCTGAGGGTGCTGTCACCCAGTGGTCAGGCACTGGTATCCCGAAGTCCCAGCTTGTCCTCGGTGTTCCCGCTTACGGCCACGGTTTCTCTGTCAACGTTACATCTGCTCTGGGTGATAACTCGACTTCCACGGCTGGCGCCACGCTCGCCTTGTACCCTGTCCAGAACTCTACCCACCGCTTCCAGGGCAGCAGCTGGGACAACGATCCTTCCATCGACTCTTGCGGCAACCCCAACCCTCCTGGTGGTACTTACACCTTCTGGAGCTTGATCACCGAAGCTCGTTTCCTCGACGTCTACGGTAACCCTGCTCCTGGCATCTTGTCCGCTTGGGACAGCTGCAGCAGGACGGTATGTGTATATCCAGTCCAGTTCAAAGTGTGGATGACTAACTTGTTTTGTAGCCCTCTCTTTACGACCCGAAGAGACAGATCTATGTCAACTACGACAACGCCCGGTCCTTCCACGAGAAGGGTCGTTTCGTCGTCAGCAACGGTCTTGGAGGATTCGGTACTTACGAGTCTGGCGGTGATTTCAACAACATTCTCATTAATGCTATTCGATCGGGTGCTGGCCTGGCTTAAGCATGGGTTACTCATGCCATTGAAGGCTCGTTTCAGGATACAGCCGTCCTCAAGTCGGCCTGCGGTCAAGAGGGTGGACAAACCTGAGGCGTTCTTCTTCAGCTTACATATTATCGGGTAACTTGTAGCTTAATTCAACCCTTTTCTTTAATATAATTTCTTCATCTCATCGTGCCGTATAGCCTTTTACCGAAAACTTGCACACCTATCCTGCCATACATTCGCTTCAAAATTAGTCTACACCGAATTATATCCTTTTTTCTGAAGTTACCGAAAGTTTGAATTCTTGATATCATTGGTAACGAGAAACATCGATGTATTGTGAAGCATATGGTACGTAACTCTGTTATCCACTACAGGGGCCCTTGTTCTTAGGGCCAACGGTCTCGCTTTCTTTGCGAGATATATTGCAAATCTAACTTTTTCATAGAGTTATGGGTTAGTGGTTTCCTTGAAGTCTTACTACTAAGTTTATACTCTTCGTACATCACTTGACCAGCATTCACGACACTTAGAGTACCGATTCTTCCTGGTCTTCTCTGAGAGTTGCCGAATGCATCATCTTCAATGATTCTAGTCTAACTATGTATCCCTGCTTGAAGATCACCCCTTCATACTCATATGGAGTAGCCGAAGCGGGACATTGACCACGGACGGAGTTTCCTTGGAATTTCAGTTGATAATAGGCTTTGGCTTGGGTCCAGGAGTCGGCTTTGGCTCGGGAAGTGGCCGAGGTCGAGGGTTGGGAGTGTTGACAGCCTCAGGCCGTGGTGTGTGTTCAGGAGAGGTGATCATGATGAAGGGGGTGAGTTTCAATTCCAGTCGTGAGTTGAATACTGAGTTCTGTAGGTGTAAGCAAGAGTGTGGTCGACTTGAGCGGGTTGGTATGGTTCAGGCTAGGCGATGCCGATGACTTAGAGAATATATAGACTAGCCAAGGAATGGACAGCTGTGATTATCTACGTAGTTACATAGTCGTGGCAGTCATTAGCAACGCTTTCTGGTTGAATCAGGGCTAATTGAAGCTGTCAGTGTATTGCTATCTCGACTTTGCTGTTCAGCACTGATTCCTCCCGATGTTGATAGCTTCATAGCTGCTATAACACATGGCCATTGTGTCATCGCTGCTTCAGGTGTCGTGATCCACGTGCAAACCCAAACTGTAGTTCAGCTTATATGATCCCCGTTAGCCCAAACTACAAGATCGGATCCCCCGTAGCCTCTAGCTGTGGATCTTGCAATCTAGTAATAACTCGATCTTATACCACATGGGGCGGCCGTTGGCCATTGCGCGTTGGTGGCATGCCAATGCTCTCCTAGCATCTTTAACCGGTGATAAATCTCGTCAAAGGTCCCTTGAATGGGAGCGTTACGCAACTTGTCAAAAGTTTAATGTAAGACAGGACAGGACTACGACAACTTGATAGGTCGTTTTCCGCTTCACGGCCGAGTAAAGCGCCACAACGGAACGAACCCTCGTCTCTTCCAAGATTGGCTCTGGAATGACCGGGGCTGCTATGCTCGACTTAGTTAGGTGCTTACCTCGGTCTGTACGGATCTGCGATCACTAAAACAACGGACCGCCACCAGAAACCATCGCAGCCACTGAGATGCTCTCAAGTTGAAACCCGTTCCGGGCAAATAGGAACGTTCCGTAGGTACATAGTATCATGCTAAGCCTCGTCCGCTCGAGTCATTACATTACATCACAGCCCAAATCTCGGCGGAATCCCCTGCGTCCCCTTAGCGTCGAAGCTTGTTCCCGGCATCCTTCTAGCCCGTGTTCCCCGGATTCAATCTCGTGAACCCTTGTTTCCTGTCTCTTTACTTTACCTCTCTTTCTCCGTTCTGGGACATGACTCCGAGATCTCTCTTGCTTCCCTAGCTATCCGACGCATCCCTGAAGCCGATCAAGATGCACAACCGCAGCCAGAACCAGGCAGATACTGTCGAGGCTCGCCGCCTCAAGAAGCGGGAGCTCGATCGCAAAGCCCAGCGCTTGGCGCGTGAAAGGACAAAGACTCGTATCGCGCAGCTCGAGAGCATGGTCGACAATCTGCGACAGAACGACTCCAACGCCCAAATAGCCTTGTTAATGGACCAGCTCTCTAAAGTCACAAAAGAGAGGGATGATTTATTACACGTGCTCGACTCCCTGGGGTCAACTATTCGTCGTCATCTTGGCGACACGGCAAACGAACCTTCGCCAGACGCGAAATCAGACTCGCCAACGCAGACATTCACAACATGCCCTTCGTACCAAAATCCAGGACCAATCGCCACGACAAGAGCGGCATCAGAAACAAGCGGCTCGTCAATACTAGAAATACCAATGGAGGCTCCAGCTGCCGGCACATTTGCTTACGACACCTGGAACTACGCCGTCACCAACGAGGCCTATCCCACGACCATGGCCTTCGACAACGCCATCCTCCCACCAGCGGGAAATGGCTTCGTCCCCTTACAAGGTCTACTACCCGACATTTCCACATCTACTCCCCTCGAAGTAGACGTCATAGTGCCCAGAGCCCCCGATCTCTGCCACTGCTCGAATCCCACCACGTGCGCGTCCAACTACCACAGCGCCAAGCCCAACACATGGCGCCGCGTAAACGAGATCCTCAACAAACCCACCAAGCTGTCGGCCGAGGAGCTCGCCATCGAAGACTACACCAGCGAGGACACTGCCGTCTGCGCTGTATTGGAAGGATGGGATAGTGTAGAAAGAGCGGGTAAGATGACGCCGACGTGGAGGAAGCTGCGCAAGGTTGATCAAGTGTGTTTTAGCACGTGTCCGGATACAGAGCGCCTTGCTATGCTGAGGATGATGCACCTTCTTATCACGTATCATGGTGATCCGACATTGGAGCGCCGTGCTACGTTACCACGCTGGTACTGGAACAGGTAAGAATAGCATGTCTCGTTTCGATTGCCATAGCTAACAACAGTAGACCATCTCAAGCCTTGCCTCACTCGTATGGCATTGACTTCTTTGTGTGGTACGTCCCCAACCTCCTCTCCCAAGCCGTATTTACTTATCCTCCTCCCCAGGCCCGGTATAAGAGAACGCCTCGTCTTCTCCCAGCATCAATACTGCACAAACACATTCTGGGAGCTCTTCCAGCCAAATCTCAAAGTATTATGGCCCGAGGACTTCCGCGACGCCTTCTATCATAACGCCCATACCGGGAAATACCATCTATCACCAATATTTGAGCAGCGTATCAGAGACATCAATGCCTGGACCATGACAACTGATTTCTTCACACAATTCCCTGAACTAAGCGAGGACATCCCTGCGTTTATGGGCGTTCCAACATCCATTGGAACAATGTCTACAGCAGTTGTATCTGCAAATCGCTATCGACAACGGGAGGAAGCCGGGGTCGAGGTTCTTGAAGTGCAGAGACCAGCCATATGTTGACCCTGAATGTGTTGTTGAAAGTTTTTGAATACACGAATACCCGGTTGAGAACCTACTTTAGGTGAAAGCCACTTTTATACTAGACTCTTCTCTCTAATCTTGTGGAAAATCGTGATAGAGCCACGGATCGTCCAGCAGCTCTTTTGCTGTGCATCTTTCTTCGGGAAGCCATTTTAGCATTCTCCTCACAAAGTGCATGAATCTTCTCTTTTCCTCCCCAGCCATACTCGTAATAATTGACTTGTGAAAGTCAAAATCGGTGGGAATGCATCCCGCATCTTTCAAGTTTCCTAGTGATTTCTGTTAGGGAAAACCCTTTTAACAAGTTCGTGCACCATACCATCCTGGTAAAACATCGAGGTCCTGCGGCCTTGGTATAAGAGACTTTGTGGTGCAGGCCCGAGTAACGCAGTTATTTGACTAAGGTGCGTCGGATCATCGTATTCTTCTGGTTTCCCAGGGGTTGAAGGATTGAAGAGACCCTTGCCTTCGAGCGAGTCCCACAGCTATTGGAGTCAATGGTTAGTCACCGCTCTAGTATGTGAAGGAAAGGAATATTACCATGACGCCAAGGCTCCATATGTCGGCCGAAAAGCTGTAGCCAGAGTTGAGAATGACTTCTGGCGCTCGGTAAATTTCTCCTTGAATAGCACCTGTACGGAGTTCTCCTGGCCTAGCGGAGACAGCAAGGTCAAAGTCGACGATTTCTATGATACCAGTTGGTTTGAGTAGCGGGCCGTAGTTGTTTCGGGACAGGCAGATAGTGCGTCCATCTATATGCTTCTGTGCCAATGGGTTATCGAACTCGTCTCGGGCATCTTTCTCAAATATTGACGGATCTTCGATTCTAATCATGATGTTGTCGGGTTTGAGGTCTATTTCGGTTCTCAGCATAACAATTCAGGATAATATTCAAAAACAAGAGTCCGGTGAACGTTTTACCTGTATGAATGACGTGGCATTCTGAATGAAGATAATCAAGAGCGTGTAAGATCATCCGAAGCAGAATCTTCAAGATATCAGGAGGGATGACATGGCCGATATATCTCGACCTGTATAGCCATAGAGGCTCTCGTAAAGGCTCTAAAACAAGGCAGACATGCTGGCCAGAAGTACCTTGTATTGGAAAATGAGTCGGTAAGTTTTCGTATAAAGTGCCATCCTTCGTGCTTTGGATTTGCCTGGGAAATATAGCGCATGATAGCGATTTCGCTCTCGCCACAGGCACGTCGAGAAGGGTTTCTGCTTGTGTTGACTTTGACCGCGACGTATTTCTCATGTGCCCATCGCCATCTGCCCAATATTACCCTGCATTCGCTTGTCACGTTCGGGTATGAACTTACTGATTGAGGTCTCGGGCAAGCCAGACGGTTGAATTTGCACCATAGCCCAGTTTTGTGGCTACTTGGTATCTCCCATTAAGATTTTGGCCCAGATGAACAGGATAAAAACGATCTGCATCGTAGTTGGGCGTTTTCTCCTCTTCAGCAAGTATGCTGGACTCGAGCCTTGGGGCAACAACAGATGACATAGGCCATGGTTGGCGGTAGAGGGCGGAAGATGGCCTAGGCCTGATCATTTTCCTATCAATAAGCCAAACCAAACGTTGAGTACGATGAATAGACTTGAATTCACTGAGATATTGTCAGATCAAGCTTGGCGTAGGTTCCGTGACTGCTGTTGGGAGCCTTGCCTTTCAGAAAGCATGTCAAACAAGTCAAAGGCGTCGTGTTGTCAACAATGGTTGGGCCTTTAAATGGGATGCCTAAGGTACAAATATTTCACTATTGGCCACGCCTGGTTGTCTACTGCCTGGTGAAAGGCCCTTCTCATTCAAATTGTGTATCGAGGCTCAGGTCTATGAAACAATTTGACGATTAGTTAAAGGCTTCAATTTCATCGATACTGTGCAGACTAAACTTTTTGTAGATGCCTTGAAACTGGATAAAGGAAAGTGTGTACACTCTAAGATGATTTCAGCAAGAAGTATGGTTCTGGAGTTATGATTTGGTGTCTATAATTGGAGGATCTCGTACTACACGGCATGTTTATATATATGATGAATTTAACTTTTCGAAGGATAGATATAGAAGACCATGTAAACAGCTAGTCTTATGTTAACTTGTCACAATCGGGTCATTAAAAGGTTCTTGTAATACATTTCTCAAGCATGCATAGATAATATATGCGTATTTGCTTATTCTTATTATCATACAAAGGGTCTTTATACGTTTACCACAACACTATAATGAGGCACGATCTAATATAGAAAAGACCTCACGACAATTCCACAGAAACCTCAACACTCACGGATACGGCTCATGCGTGTACTTGGTATTATGTATTCTACAAGTATGTTCATCTTGGTATATCGTTATGTGCTCATAGCCCCAGCAATCTTATATCATTGCTTTGCATGGGGCTCATAATAGGCGCCGAGTCTGTGCTTGTTAGTTATTTGTTCCCTCATCTTGTTGCGTTCAACTTACCCGATGATGACATAGCAGGCAAACATCAAAGCTCCTTTCAGCCCTATGGCTCTAATGGCAGTCCCGGCACGGCTGAGGATAAGGAGGTTAATCAACAATCCTGAGCCTACTAACGTCGTCGTTTCAAAAACGTTGAAAGCCATGGCAAGATCACGACCCAGCATCCAAGCTATTAGGACCGTCAAGGGCGCCACGCACAGTGCAATCTGAATTGCTGAGCCAACAGCTACTGAGATTGCGAGGTCTAGCTTGTTTCTCATCGCCACGGTGACGACAGTCACGTACTCTGCGATGTTCCCAACCACAGGAAGAATGATGAGACCGATCATGGCCTCTGAGAGACCGCCCTCGTGTGTCACATCGTCGATTGTCTTGACGAGGAACTCGGCATTCATAGACATAAGCGCTGATGAGACGAACAAGACTGTCACAGCGGCTATCATGCTACTGGTACTGGATGTGTGCGGTGCGTGGAAGATAACCTCAGGTCGCTCTGGAGCGTATCTCGAGTGCGCTGAACTGCCGGGTCGAGACTCTCTCACGTCAAAACTGAGCGAGCGAGATCGTGAATGTCCCCTAGATCTGGACCGGTGAGACAGACTAATCTGCGGTTCTGCCCTGCCAACTTGAGCCATCTCCCTCTTCCTGTGCTCTTCTTCGGCACCCTCACGGTTCACCCCGTTTGTGTCGAGGGTGGTGCTTCTGGCACGAGTTTGGACATCCTGGTCAGCAAAGCGAATCGATCGAGACACCGAGTTCTGACTTCGGTGATGGTTGAAATGGTGAGCATGACCGGGGTGAAGCGTCTGCATTGGAATAGGAGTCGCTTCCACTGTCTTTGGGCGCATTTCATACGCAAAGTAGACGATGTAGATGACGAGGACTACCAGGGACGATGCACGGCTCATGCTCAAGGCGGCCTCACTTGACTTTCCCTTGAGATGGAAAGTGTAGTCAAATGCCGTCTATCAGGGTCAGTAGCTGATGAGTGAGAGTAATGAGACAACTCACAGGGACTAAAATGACAAACACGGAAACAAAGAGCAGAGCGGCCAGAAGCTCTGACTCTTCCATGCTGCTGTGAGGATCTAAATTGGACATGCTACTGGCCAAGAGTGCAGAGCCCAGAATCAAGAGCAGATTCACAAGGACACTGCCTAGAATGGATGCTTGAACAATGCGAATGTGGTTGTTTACCAGCGCAACACTGCTAGAGTTAGTTTCGATGTCGACATTGAGTATACTAGCTAGACTCACACCCTTCGCTTGGTTAGCTCAGCTCATCTCATAAACAGGCGTTGAAACTCACAAGATAATCAACTCGACCAGATTGCCGAGTGTGATATTCAACAGCGCGCCAACCGTATCTCCTGCATCCGCAGCTATGCGCTCAGTAGCCTCTGTCAACAGGACAGACAGCGGCACGATGGCGATGGCATTTGTGATGAAAATCAACAGAGGATTAACCTCAAAACAATGTGCCAACAAACCAATTGGCACAAAAATGAGTAACCAGTTCAGTCTCGAGGCCACCAAAGTAGATCGAATCTGACCAAGGAACGAGAGGTCCTGGTAGCTGGAGTGGAAATTGAATTCATTGCGCTCTGGAGGTGGTGTCTGCGTCTCCAAATCATTCGCACTCGACGACCCCAGCTGCTGATATCGAATTTGTGAAGATGCACGAAGTGCTCGTTTTATCGTGTCTTTTCACGAGCTTGCTTG
This sequence comes from Fusarium sublunatum, assembly GCA_013623665.1. Lineage (NCBI taxonomy): Eukaryota > Fungi > Ascomycota > Sordariomycetes > Hypocreales > Nectriaceae > Fusarium > Fusarium sublunatum. The sequence goes on from JABFFF010000019.1 coordinate 138,993, forward strand.
ATCAGCTCTCTAAAACTCGCGGTAGAAGAATTAATTACATTTTGCAAATGCGCACCTCGTAAGCTAATATCAACGCCGTGGTGGTTCGGCGGGTCAGGCGAGTCGTCGTCGTCGTCGCTCGCACTTGACGGGGAGCAGTCATTGTATCTGAGCGTCTCAGCAGCGAGCGAGGGACTCATTGAGGTCTTTTGTCTCTTTTTTTTCTTGCGTGTTTAAGGTTCTGGGTGAAAAGGGGGCGCAGCGGCAGCCTCGAGACAGGGTGGGCAATTTAAAGGAGGAGGCTTTCACGAGAATGGGGAGCTAAGCTAAGTTAACGACTGTTTTTTTAATATTTTTACCCCTGAGATTCTGGCTCCAGTGCCCTTGTTAATTGGAAACATCGGGTCCCCAGTGGATGAGCGAAAATTAGCGTCCGTGTCTACGTCCGTCAAGAGGCTCCCGTTCTGCCACGACTGTGCACTTTCTTGAAGCTATTGTTGTATTTATCTTGAGCAGACAAGGTGCAAAATACACTGTAAACCTTACTTGTCTTCTCCTAGCCTTCCATATTGCTTCTGGCGGTCCAAAGCACAGCCACCGACCCTTGTCGACTGGTGAGATGACTAGAGTCTAGGCCCACCCTGGCCTGTGGACTAGAAGGGCCGGAAGCGAGGAAAATCGTAATTAAAGCGGTTAATGACGACGGGTTTTATTGGAGTTGAGGCTACGATCTGAGGCGCAAACTGTGACAGCTGGCATTTGCATGTCCTGCAAGCCTAGGATCAGCCAGCCGATACAACACGAATGAGACAGGGAGTTGAGGCTCATGTCGTCATCAACTACTCATTTTTTGAGCTTATAGACAGCCTGTCCAAGTGCCGGTATTTTAACGATCTCGCACGTCAAAGTCGAATTAAGCTCGAGGCCGGAGTCTCTATTCTTGACTCTCAGACATCAAAATCAACAGGTCGCATCACCGTGACACCATAATCGGGATTTGAACTTTTATTTCGTAAGGCTATTTCATAGGATGTTTAGTCCAGAATACTTGAAACCGACAAATTATCTATTATACACATCGTCCAACTTCACATCTCCCTCCTCTTCGATCTTCTCCCTTGATCTATGTATATCGCATATGTAAACTGAATAACAGCAAATCGCAGCCCTAGAGACACTAGTACAGGGCCCGTCTATCCTGATCCACATGGCCTTGCTTGTGGTGGTAGTGCTCCTTGTGGCGGTGCTCCTTGTAACGGTCGCGAACCTCGTGGAATGATGCCGTAATAGCATGGAGGAGACTGCATAAACAATTAGTATTAAAGCTAGAAAGGTTGCAAATAGTAACTTACGTGCTGATAATAGCCAAGACAAACGTTCCCCAGGGCAGATTGCAGCTGTCATCAACTGTATCCGCATCATTTCCGACCAGGCCTGATACACCTTGACTGTTATAACAGTGTCGAGGACCAGCAGCGCCGCCATTCGGACTGGTAAGGACCGCAACAGCAATAAAGGCTCCTACAAAAGCCAGATCCAACAAGACCCATAGCCAGCGAAGCCATTTAGGACCCCCGTGCTTGAGAAGGAACGGCATCAGCATAGCTACCAGGGTATACAAGACAGCAGCTGCCAGGATGCCCTCGACCGCGCCATAGGAGCCGTTGACGCCGCGCCGAGTCTTGATCACGTTGACCAGCTTGTAGACCTTGCGAAGTCTGGAAGTGAAGATTCCGAGAGAGATGATAGCTGAGAGGAATTGCACCACGCGCGTCAGGCGGAGAAACCAGCGGTAGAGGCTGGAGTGTTTCAGTCTTTCAGGCACCCAGCGGGTTAATAGACCTGTCTCTTGGCCATTGTCGTAGGTTGTGCCGTAGTCGTTGGGGGCAGTAGAATGGTTGTAGTTGTTGACGGGAGCGGAATGACCGTAGTCGTTGACGGGGGCGGAATGACCGTGGTGAGCCATGGCGGTTGAACTTGTGATATGAGACAGACGCTTAGATGATGGTGAAGATATTGGCATATGCCGTCTCAAAGACTATGATATATAGTTTCTCCAACACTGATAGAGACTCAAAACCTGAATTACTTATGATCATCAACTACGAGACGTCATACGGTCAAAGCGAAAGTCGCAATATACAGAAACGCATTACGTGCCTCAGCCGTCACCAGATACAACAACACACTCATCATGACATGATACAGAAAGATCAATCGTGTGCGACAACAGAAACGACTCCACTAGGCCAAGAATTGATAAACCTCTCTGTCCTCGTTTTCGTTACTTTTATGCCATGCCCAAACGAGCTTTTGTCTATGACCTCAAGTCTTGCGAACGGAGACAAAGCTCCACATCCCTGACGCGTGTATTGCTTGGCTTACGGTCCACGTTTGCAGAATTGCTTGGCAGAAAGCTTAACCACAATAACAGGTTTTGGAGAAGAGAGTCGCGGCAGGCGATAACGTAGCCATCGAGTGTTGTGGCTCGGATCGACAGGTAGAGTTAGTTGGGCTAGTTCGGGCTAGCATTCCAAGAGATTCCATGTGTGTGCTAAGTATAGATGCTCGCCACTATCGTCTAGGACATTTTCAGGATATGCTGTAGTTGCTAGAAGAAGCAGGAAAATGGGCAAAGATACGTGCCCAGGTCGGAGTTGATTTATTGTGTGTCTCGGTTTGTCTGTTCACTTGGAAATCCCAGAGGTTGTCCAACAAACTAGTGACATGCAAAGGTTCAATGCAGCAAACCTCTTTTTCTGTCTCTAGCTCAAGAAACCGGTCATCCTAGAAACAGGTCGTAGGAAACCGAATTACCCTTCACACGACATGCTTAGACTTTTGTTACAAGCAGTCATACTATCAAGAATCTTCAAGAACCTTCTTAGCCTGTAGAAAGACAAAGAAAACCAATGGGGTCTTGAAACAGGGAAGGCCAACCCAGATGAGACGGCCTCATTCCTTGCTCTTGGCCAATGAGAGTTAAAACCAAACCTGACAACTGGAAGCCAAGTTGCCAAGGTCAACGATCTCCAACACATATAAATCAAGCATCCAGCACCCCACAAGGCTGACTCCAGTCTATCTTACTCAGACATCAAGGTCGGCAGATAACTTCTTGACAGCCCGATCCTCAAATGCACTCTCGTCTGGTATTGAAGATCTGTACCCTTGGTCACCGTCACCATAACAGATCTGTATAACCGCAACATGTCACGAGCTACGGTGGTGACACTCTGTAGTGCAGACACCAGTAGTCAAAAGCCTAGCGAGTAATGCACCCAAGTATCCTAATTTGAAATTCGAGTGATCGACTTGCCCCTGAGCTAGACAACGTTACATGGCAGCTGTGACACCCCGACTGCCTTCGACGCCCTAGTCAAGGCTGAATTGCGAAGGCCATGTATCACTGGAAGCCCAATACTAGGGGTCATGTCACATCAAGAAGCGAAGTAAAGTCTGCCCAACCTTGCCTTATGTTCACTGTTCACGGGACCACATTACGATGTACAAAGTGTAAGGGTACGCGAGTATGCATTTGTTAAACGATATCTCTAAACGCTATACACTGAAAGTGATAAAAAAAAAGAGATGCCCAGAAACCATGACGTAGCGACCGTAGATACAACCCTCCCTCATGAAACTCCAACTAGAAAATAGGTAGTCTAGTGTTGCGATAATTAAAAAAAAATGACATAGGTATTTGTCGTCCCCTTCTATCTCGTTTCGTTGCCCACCCGCCGCCGAACTTTTTACAAAAAATAAATGGGATGATCAAAGATTATTGCCGCTCTTCAATATAGAGGAACCCAATTCATCCATCCGGGGATAGCTTTGGTTCCCTCATGCTTTGTATGTAAATGCGCATGTGTAGTGTGGTGTAAGGACACACAGATGAGATTCAACAAGTGTTCCCAAAACGCCTGATAATGCAAAAAATGTGACCGTCGTTTATGATGACAACTTGCGGTGTCGCCAGAGACGTTGGCGCTCGAGAACCCACCACCGTGCTACTGGTATGGCTTCAGCAACCCACTTGGCAGCATCGTCGCCGAGTGCGGAGCCAGCAGCTGTGACCAGCTCCTCTGGTGACCATGCAGCAACCGGCTTCAGCTCCATGGGGTCGTTGACAGCGTCGGTTATCCGGTACTCGATGGTCTTCTTGAGTGGGATCACCAGCCTCCATGGCACATCGCCCGACGTGATACCAAGCATACCAGCACCAGAGTTGACGACGGAAAAGACCCAGGAGCGTCGGTCACCGTCCTTCTTCTTGTAGGGTCGGATGAGAGACTGACCCTCGTAGTCTTGGACAAGGTCGGAGGCGATGTTGGCATCGTTGTCGTTGAGAGACCCGCTGTTGATGAGGAGGTCAAGGATGGTGGGGAGGATTGAGATTGTGGTGGCATTGGCGTCGTATTGAACGCGGGGCAGATGAGGGTGTCGGAAAGTCAAACCGACTCGGTAGTTGGAGATGAACTGGTTCTCATACGTGCCCTCCTTGCCGGCATCATCCTTGAACGAGTGTCCGTGGTCGCCAGCAAAGACGACTAGAGTCTCGTTGGAGATGCCCTGTTCATCGAGGAGGTTCATCAAGCTAGCCATCCATCCATCGTGCCAGCGGATGGTGTTCATGTACTTGTTCAAGTTGGCGTGCCACTCATTGTTCATGCCGGTATGATCGATATAATCATAAGTAGGGTAGCCCTTAGGGAGACCCCAGGCGTGGTGGGTGGTGCTGGTAAAGTGTGACAACCACATGCGCTGGTTGTTGGCGGTGGCGTTGCCGATGAATTCCTTGAGGAAAGGCATGAGAACGGGCTCGGGGTAGGCAAAGTAGTTGATCTTTTGGTACAGGACGTCCGACTTGTTGTATCGAAAGTCAGCCTCGAGCTGCTTCTTGGTGATGATGTGCTCAAAGCCCAGCTTGCGGTCAAACTTCTCCTGACGATCGTACTCCTCAATCTCGGCCTCGAACAGAGCCGACTTCCACTGCAAGTCACGGTAGTCGTCGCTGGAGGATACGTTCTTCTTGACCTTGTTGAGCATGGAGAGGATCTGAGGAATGCAGGGCTGGTAGCTGTCGGTGTCGGCTTCGGCGAACTTCTCGACGGGCATGGGGTAGGCACCGCAGTGGTTGGCGCAGTAGCTCTTGGTAGACATGGTGGCAGCTGTGTAGGCGGTGGCGACATTGATACCGCCAAAGCCCTCGGCCGCTTGATCATGCCATGTGTAGTTGGGGGCCTTGAATGGATTGCCCTTGTTGTCGGTAAACCCTTGAGAGAGTCCAGTGATCTTCTCAATGTGAGGTGTCATCTGGGACAGTCGTTCGTTGACTGCCTCGCGTTCATGTTCCTTGTTGAGATCCATAATCAGGCTGTGGAGATGAGAGCCAGACTGAAGGGGCCAGAAGTCCTGACGAAGACTCTCCATGAGGATGAAGACAACGTGCTTGATCTTGACGTTGCCATTGCCGAGCGCCTCCTTCAGAGTGGGCAGAATGTCCGTGTCGAGGTTGGTGACCTTTAATGGATCGTTGACGGGGTTGTAGTAGGGGTCCTTCTCCTTGAGCGTAACCTGAGGGCACTTGTGGTCCGACAGGATCTTGCTGGGGTCAGTCAGAGATCCGTGGTAGCCGTTCTTGAAGCGCTTGGAGTCAAATCGGAAGAAGCCACGGGGCAGTGGTCCCTCTTTGGGCATCCAGTCGACAGAGCGGTTTCGATACGCCTCAGCAAAGGGACTCAGTGATCTGTCGGCGATGGGTGCCCAGCCTTTGAAGTAGTCGCCTGAAGGTTGCTTCCAAGTCGACTTGTCAAGCAGCTCGGGGAAGGGGAACTCGTTGTCGACAAGCTCGCGCTGCGACTGGCAGAAATCGGGTTCCTTCTTGAAGACATCAAGCATAGAGACGGGGAGAGTAATTGACAGGAAATCGTACGGCTTGGCGGGACGAATGATGAGCGTCAGTCCGAGAAAGATGACGATGGCAAGCTTCCAAAGCAAGGAAAAGAATGGGATGCCATAGAAGAAGCGGGCGATCTTCCCACGGGTCGTAATCTTCTCGCCGCCAAGACGCGAGTTGTTGTCGGCGCTGGATCGGAAATCCTCATCCATCGAGTATGTATCGGTCGATTCGAGGTCGGTATCGACATTCTTGAGGGCGGAGTACTTGCCGCGACGAAGAATTCGCATGCTTCGGAAGTAACTGTAGACTGATGCGACGGCGAGTTAGCACGCGAAAAATGAGCCGACATCGGCCACACAAACCTGATAAGACATTGTCGCCAATCGCACCGAGGAAGAGGCCAAACGCTCGGTAGAAGATGCCGTGAGTAAGCATGGAAATGATGAGCAGACCGCATCCACAAGCTATCACGGCCGAACTGCCGGTGAAGAGCACCTTCAGACCCTCCTTGCTGGTGGCGTAAGCTGTCGCATCGCGCCAATCGAGTTCTCCTCCAGTTTTGACGTAAAAGCCGAGTTGCGAAGAAGAACCGCCGAGCACAATTAAACTGCGAGATTATACCGAGTCAGCTGTGGGTGCTTACAGTTGAAAGGGGCGCTAGAAATGGAGGGATGCGCGCAGGCGCAAACAGCCAGCGCCGTGGGGGGAAAGCGAGAGGGAAAAAATTAACTTACGTAGCCAAGCTACCAATAAAGCAAGATACCCAGGCCAGAGGGGTCCTGGACTGGTTCAGAAGCAACCTCACAAGGCATATCGCTAAAATGTCGAAGAGGAAGAAGGTCGGCAAGTAGAGCAGGAAGTTGGAGAAGGGGACGGTGAAGAAATGCGTCCAGAGATGGAGCAGTTTGCTGGCAAGGACCGACTGGAAGAAGACGCCAAAAACAAAGGATACCGAGAAGAGGAAACACATTTTGCGCCTGTCGAGGTTGAAGAGGGCAGACGCATGCAGGCCGCTCGCTGTGTGTTGAAAAGAAGGGCAACGTAGCGCAACGCAACGCAACGCAACGTGGTCAGCGATTAATAGATTAGAAACAGAAGCAGAAGCAGAAAAGCAGAAATCAGAAACGGGGAAGGAGGAAAAGAAAAAGGTCCAGTAGGATCAATCAGGATCGTCTGTGCCTCGCTTTGCGCTTGCAACCTTTGGTCGAGACTGGGCTGGACTGGAGCTGGGCTCACGATTGAAAGCACCTTCCTTTCCAATGAATAGCAGAATGTGGGGTAGCCCGAGGCCAAATGAGAAAGGGGTCGCGTGTCCAGGGGTAGTGTCGCCTTATTAGCTTCCTGGCGAGGTAGATAGTAAATTGTTAGAAGCTTTTTTAGGCAAGGCTCAGTGGTAGGGTAGTGGTGTGCTCCGCCATTGACGAGCGCGGCACAGGATAGCCACGCTTAATTGCACAAGTAGCAGACGCCTTTAACGCCGCAGTGATGGTACCTGTTGAGCGCCTGCACTTGCTGATCGTCAATCATGGAGATCAGCAAAGAATTGAGTCTGATTATTTGAGCAGCTGGCGCCCCGCGCACAGGTTATACGAGCTTTCAAGGGCACTATGAGCCGGACGCCCGACCCTGGCACGGCTCCGGCACCGTATCAACCCTCTTCCGCGCCAGACTTGACCCCTTGTGGGCAATGCCGATGGCACCATTTGTTTGTGATGAGATGCGGATTAGTGCACCGCCACCACAGTACAGTGCAGTGCAGTGCAGTTCAGCTGTTGGTTGGTCGTGGGGGGGGCTGAAGACCGCAAGCAACCTGCAAGCATCGTGATGAGGTTGCGGGATCGGCCGTGGGTACGACGCCAACCCAGTTTCAGCATCTTGTTGGTCCCGTCAGCATCCGGATTTTGGTTCCTCCTCCTCCTCCTCCTCCTCCTCCTTCTCCTCTTGTTGGTCCCGTCAGCATCCGGATTTTGGTTCCTCCTCCTCCTCCTCCTCCTCCTCCTTCTCCTCACCGAGACGAGTCGTGGGCTGACTCGCCCCATTACCAATCTCAGTCAAAAGCGGATACCTTCATCCATCGTCTAGCCTTCTAGCGCTCTTCTGCGTTTCTAAAATTGACCTGGAGCAGGGATACCTAGGCACAGCGCCATTCCAACGGCGGCAGTTTCTGTGCATCTGCCACATTAGTGGGCGTCGATGAGCGGATCCCTCTTTCGGCATGAACAACATTCAAAGTCAATCAGCTACCGTCATTTCAGCGGTACGAGTTCTCTCGCGAGACATGCATTGCCGTTTGTTCATAACATAAACTTTATATACGGACACTCTACTGGGTACGGTCCCTAAAAAGACGCGGTTGGGCTGTTATGGAAGTCATTTTTGGGGTACATTGGACGCGCCGCCGCCTCAGGTTGTCCTTGTTCCCGCCATCCCAATTGGTGTTTTGAAGCAGCGGAAAGTTAGTACTTAGCTAGACGAGCCTGACACGCCAAATAGATATCCCTGAAATGAGCACGCGACACAGGATATTGTCTTCGGGTCGGGTCTGCCGAGACGGGTTAAAATTTACGTTCACGTAGGGGGCGTGATCGACATTGGCACTTTGACAAGCTTTTTTCATGCTCGGTCCGAGCAACTCTCACAAGGGGCTAGCAATTTCTGGTCCACTCACTTCAGGGTAAGCTTTGTGCCAACAGCCAAGCATCTGACCACCAAGATCAAGGCACAAATCTGGTAATAACAATCCTGCAGAGTAAGACTTATCATTGTCTTGGCCTTGGCAGTTGAGTTGAATGCATCCATTTACCCGGTACGTGGACAAACACTTTGTGCTGCACAAACGTGGCGCGGATAGAATGATGAACATCAGCGCCTCATCGAGGAGTAAGTGGCGCAGTAATTAAAACCAAAGTCGGGCCCAAAGCCTGAAAAAACACGTCAATGGTAAGAGGAAAGTTATAAAATAGGTTGGACAAACAAGACTCGCCCGTCTATTGAAAGAAGTTGTTGTTGATAGTAGGACCCAGGTAGTAGGTAACGTGTTAAACTAGCTGTATCTTGATCGACAGCGTGTCCACACCGGCGCACTGATCGTGTACCCTCACAGAGATATCTAGAGTTTTCGTTTCTGTTTGTTTCCCAAGACTCAAAGAAACGGTAAACCATTCACAAAGACCCGAAATCTCATGATTTCGCGGCTGCTGCCTAGAAGAGACCCTCATCGGCTGCCGGGGTCACTATCCACGCTCGCACGTGATCTCACGATGTTGTTGGTTGGTTTAACCTCATTCGATCGGTATAAATACGCGCCCATGATCTGACTATGCATCGCGTTAAAAAATCATCGAGTCTCATTCTAGGCTCTTCTTCACCAGCAAGAGTCTTCTCCATCGCGTTAGCATGTCCAATCATCCAACCGTCGGCCGATATCCAGGCCTCGGTCTCAAGCTTCGATACAATGCCCAGGACGACTACAAAAGAGATTTTTACCCCGCCGGAGTTCATCCAAACTGCTTGGGTGCCGACTCAGAGATGCTGCTTATTCGAGAAGTGGCTATGATGATTGTCATGGACCGCTTGACAGACAAACCCGACTGGCATCTCAAAGTGTTCGACGATGCCATCACTGAGAAGTGGATTGAAGAAGCCCTTGCAATTCCAGTTGACACGCTATACGACGATATTGTCGATCTAAGTCGCTATAATCCTAAAAGGCTCATAACTATCCTTGACAGAGGATGTCTCGAATACGTAGGTACTAATCACCTTGCTTGATTCTGTCCTCACCAGGTTGCTAGTGTATCAAGGAACTGCGCGCCAAAGCCAACTTCTTCCAAGAGTCAGGCCTTATTCCAACCATAGATGCCTGCGCAACAGCCGTCAAGTCAGACAGTTTCATCGACGAGAACCTCACACAGGAACTGCAAGACGCATTTGCCCAACTCAAACAAGACCAAGGAGATAACCCCGACTGGCATCCTCGTACCAACGACATGGTACAGAACCTCGTTCACCCATCCCTTTACCCGCTCGTTTACGGTCGTTCGAGAGTCTTCCAAGATGAAGTCGTGGGCGTTGACGACGCCATCGATCGATGGAGCGGCAAAGGAGACATCATTTCTGAAAACGAACCAGGCGTTCCACCAAGTCGTTTTCGTCTAGACGGCAACTTTGGCTCAGGCCGTATCAACGACTGGTACTGGTCAGATACATACCAGTGGCTGCCGTCCAACGTCAAGTTCCAAGACGATGGGCACGTCAAGTTCACAAGCTATATCAATGGGCTCCACCCCACCAAACACCGCAATATTTACGCGACAATCGAGAAGCTCATCGAAAAGGCAGTTACAGCCTGGGACTGTTGCTTGCGCGAAGAGCGCCATTATGGAAAAGACACGCAAGTAGCTGGCAGGACGCAGCCGCGTTTTCCTCACCCCGAAAACCCTGAGTAAGTTGACGAGAACCGCCATCAAGTGAGACTTGCTGAGATCAGAACAGTGATGAGAATCCAGAAAACTGGTCGCCAAAGTACGATGAGACCATTCCGCTCCCACTCGAGAGAATCGATGAAAAGGCTGTCAAAAAAAACACCTTACAGGCGTGGGATGGCTGAAGGAGATGAGAACGAAATAATAGACTATAACGACAAAGATGGGAAGGGATATTCTGGGACCAGAAAGGAGGTTGCCTGGAAGATGGCTCGTCAGCCAGTCCAACCTCAAGCTCCAGAATTCAAAAGCTGGCGCTACGGCGTGAAACTTGACGAGGGCCTGCATAAGCGCTTCAAGGACATTCAAGTCATCGTCAAGATGGCGTCCGTTGAGCTCACCCCAGAGAAGCCTAGCTTTCCAGCAGGAGGCTGGCACGTGGAGGGCCAGATGAACGAGCACATCGTTGGCACAGCGCTATACTACCTCGACTCGGAGAACGTGACGCCTAGCCACCTGCAGTTCCGTATGCAGACGAACTATGAACAAGACGATTGGAATGTCGACCAATACTCTTATAAATGGATGGAGCGCGTTTACGGCACCACTCTGGACGTAAATCGAGAGGAAAGCGCTTGTCTTCAGAGGTACGGTAGCATCGAGACCAAGCAGGGGAGATTCTTGGTTTTCCCCAATGTTTATCAACACCGAGTCTCGTCTTTCGAATTGCAGGACAAGACGAAGCCGGGCCATCGTCGCTTCATTGCTCTATGGCTCGTAGACCCCCATACACGCATCATCAACACGGGCAATGTGCCTCCGCAACAGCAAAGTTGGTGGATGGAGCGAGCTTTCGGGGGCTTGAACACTGAGAACGCGAAGAACGTGCCTCGGCCTGTTGCGGAGATTGTTTCGCGAGCTGTGCCTGACCATCCTGGCTTGGAGGCTGCTGTCAAGACTGGGACGCCTCTCCCCGCGGAGCTTATGAGTATGGTGTCCGAGGAGGCTGAGGTGCCGGGCATGTCGCTGGATGAGGCCAAAGAGCATCGACTCAAGCTGATGAAGGAGAGGAGTAGATATCAGGCTGGGGCGAGGGACATGTGGATTGAGCAGACTTATAGTTTCTGCGAACATTAGACTAGTCTGGCATGTTTTATCGTTACAAGATATCTTCATCACACATTAATTTCCTGATACTTGACTTTTTTACATGATGATTGGGGATGAAAGAAAGGAGGCAGGGTTCCTCGCATCGAGAGGGTGCCAAATGATGCGATGAAAATCAAAACTCAACCAAGGGCCCTGCGACAGACTCCCGAAAACCGCCCCTTTCCCATTCACATAGACCAGGTCCAAAACACATACCAAGTTCGTTGACAAAGGAAAACAAAGATACTATAGGCGTAAAACCATTAGCTGCCTCACGGATAACACAGCCGTCGACAAGATCAAGCAAAGTCATAACCCTACCTCTTCACGGCTCGAGTATGAGCGAGCTGCCGTACCCTGTCCGCACAGAGACACTCTTACAGTTCCTTCACACGGAAGGACAGATTCTACCGCTGTTCCAGGAATCATGCATCAGGGGGCTTCTAACCGTTGACGCTAACGATACCGCTGGCTTGGAAGTGATCCGACACATTCGACGGCTCACGGCTCATTCGGCGTTGCTCACTAATCTGATGAGGAGTTTGGTACTTGAAGTTGATGTCTGATGAAACCGGAGGCCCCATCGAGTTGTTGCGAGGCTGGGCTTGCTGCACAGGAGTTCCCGGCGGAGCGTCTGGGTCGTTGGGCGCATCATGTACGTGGTCTTGGTCGTCTGGATCAACGGCCGTAGCGCCTCCACCTGAAGGAGAGTTGGGAGAATCAGGAGAGACAGGACGGACGGGAGGGGCGGGAGAGTTTGTAGAGTCTGGAGAGTCTGGAGGTCTACCAGCACCATCGTCCCCATAGATATCAGGCTCTTCAAGGATGGACGTAGGATTGTCCCCGCATTCTGCAAGGTATTGCCAAAATGCCATATCACCCCGCTCTTTATGGGTCATGTCGCTGAGAAGACGACCCCTTGTGTAATCGTTGACCCCTCTCGAATTGAGCGGGAACTCCTCTTGCAAGGCTTCATTTAGAATCTCTCCGCTGTCGTTGGTGTGTGCGTTATCGTCATCAACATCATGCAGATCATAGGCGGTTCCGTGGTTCGTTATGTCACTGAGAAGATCAGCCCCCGGGTCATAGTCGTCCTCTGGCTCGGGGTGGACTTCCTCCTCCGCCTCCACAACTCGCAGTGTGGCTTGAGCGTCATTCACCTGTTCAGGAATCACTACTCCTGAAACGACCATCGTTAGAATCATACAGGAAGAGTGGAATTGGAGACAACTTACCGAGAAGCCTCTTCTCGTGATCCGGAGTTATAATATCCCTCCTTCTCATAAAGTCCTCTACACTGTCTACATAATAAGTCGCAGGGTCGTTCGGATCAAATTCTCGAAACCGTGATGCCCTGACCCAGCCTCTTTGCGCTCCGACCTTGCCATCTTTCTTCCAATAAGGGAATCTGCCCTTTTTGAACCAGAGGCCTGGGATCTGTCGTCCAGAGACTTTATCTTCGCCATCGCGATAGCCAGGTGCGTATGTACCGAGAGGAGCGTCCCCACGTTTACCGAAGCATTGGTAACGTTCCCTACGGTCTTTCAACCCGAGTTCGTTGAGGGGATCCAGCCAGGCAAAGCGGTCCCAAGCATCGAGTGGAAGAACAAGGAAGGGATAAAGCTTCTTCTTCACTTGTCCACAGGGGATAGAGTATATCTACTTCGCTCGTATATTGGCTGGGTCGACCTTGATGGGTCCTCGTTGCCGCGTCTGCCTGAGATGCTGGTGTCCAGGATTCTGAGGATTGACATCTTGAATGAGTCTCGCCTGGTCGTGATCTTCAGTTGTGGAGGATGTTGTCGCTGAGGCTTGGTTGCCACGGGCCCTGAGACCCCCTCGACCGCCCGGCTTCGACACACTCTTTGATGAAGACCGTGCCGTGCCGAACTGGGCGTTGTGCTCGTCAGCAAGAGCCTTTGTACAGTCCACAATAAGCCACCCAAGTTCAGCAAAGGCCACGGCACGCTCCTTGGACAGACCGTGACCTGGCCCTGCGCAGTGCTTTGCACCACCGAGGTCTGGGTGATTGGTGAGAAACTCTTTACCGTGTTCTTCGCAAAAGAAACAGAACCACTCGCCCTTGTGCTCGAAAGCCTTTCTCTTGGGGGAATACTGAATAAACTTCTGTCATGTAATGGTTCCTCGACAGGGCGTGGTAGCTTTGCGGCGCTTGCGAGGTTGAGACTCCAGATCGTCGGGCGCGGATCGTTTGCTGCCGGTCACAGGCGTGTCGTCTTGGGCATCATCGCCAACAGGTCCAACCCCCTCCAGCATAGTTCGATCTTCACCAGTCGACAGCCAGTCAAACAGTAAAGGAGCGAGGCCGGGGCCGAAGAGATCAACCAGTTGTTCGTGGAGTTCTGTCATGACCGTCTTATAGACGGCATTGTTGAAGCGACCCTTGTCACGGGCGACTTTCCCTTGTAGCTCCTCGATTCGATGCGTGGTTTTGTCCAACTCGCAACGAGCATCTTGGACTGGTTCGCCGGCGGCACGAAGCTGGTTCAGCTCGGTCTCGCAGCATATATGGTCGGACTGGGCCTTGTAGAGTTTCCGCATGTGCTGGAATAAGGGCTTATAAGGGCGATAAGAGGTAGTGTAGTTGTCAATGTATTTCGCAAGAGCCTGTACGCGGTTGTAGGTCTGGAATTTCTCATAAATGTCCAAATCTGATAGACGGCTCATGGTGGCGGTAGCATTGGGAGAGAGGGGTCGGATAGGAGAATGGACAAATGAACGCTGGAGAGCAAGACTGAATGGGCAATGAGTTGATGGCAAGACAATAGTACGGGTTGATGTGAAGACACTAGTATGCGTCGTCGATAGGAAGAGAGGAGAGAACAGACACGAAGAGAGGGGAAAACACGACCAAGGAGGGGAAGAACGTGACCGAAAAAGAGAGAAATTGATTTGTCCCTCCAATCTCCTCTACAGACAAGCGTCTTTACATAAGATCCGGTCCTGGAAGTTGTCTGTTGGTTGTTGTGTCACATAGTGACCGGCCCGTCGACCAATCATAGTCTACAATTTTCGAGCAAACAACATAACGTGGCTTGGGCACTTGTCCTCTCTCGCCTATCCGAGAGGAGTAATGAATGCATAACTGATCGTGCAAGGAACGAGAGCTACAATGCGCAATTTGCGTTTGACCACCAGATCTTGGAGTGTTGGTGGTTTGAGTTTTCAATGAGAAAAAGCAACGCACTGTAACACAGACCCGATTAATAGCTCTATACTACGGTATTTTTCAGCCAAAATTACCCCTCACTAGTGAGAATAGCCCCCTCCCTGGCAGTTGTGACGATACCATGCACCGGGGATGCGGGTTGGCTGATCTATCACAGCTTGGCTATGCATCACGCATCAAGATCTGACCATTATGCACAGCGTCTCATAAATCCAAGACAGTGGGGTCGGCAGTCAAGCAATCAAGCCGTTTCATTTGTCTCAATGTTTACGGGTATGCACCACCCGGCCTTCCGTGGCCGCCACACCAACCTCCTGCGTGATGGTGTATTGTTGCAAACAGTCCTCTCAATGGAACACACTCGTTCGAATTGTATTGTTTTTATGGTAGCAGGTAATATGTTAGAGTGCGTGGTTGACATTTCAACTAATCCGGTGATATATCGAAACAGCTTGATACCAGATATAGTCCTGTCGACAACAACTGCAGCCTTGTCATCATAGCTGGCTCCCTGTAATCTTCTCACAGTACCCGCCTGGTTGTGGTAGCTATCAAACACGTTGCCAAGTGCTCGGTATGCCCTCCATTTGTTGTGATGGCAATAGCCTGGTACATGTCACACAACATCACGGCATCTCGGATACCTTTGCTAAGCTAAGACTAGCTACCATGGTTGAATCTAGGCGCCATTCAAACCCATTGCTGCAGCCCCGAAATGGATGACGTTGACGATGAATGAAGATACGCATTTGCTGAATAGCCCTGACGCCCTGTGTCCTCCAATTCCAGGAGATTGACTCCAGCCACCCACGACTTGCATGGATATGTGTTGTACAAGGCTCAGCCAACAGCTTCGGTCCAACCAATCATGCCACAGGAGTTAGAGCCTTGCTTGTCTCTGTTGGCTTTCCCTTAAGGGTCACTAATCACGCGACTAGTTTCTCTTTCTCTGATATAACAAGGACCAACGTGAATAAGCCAGACTTCCCAAACCCAGCAAACGCATACTTTCAACATGCCTTCTATCGAGGCTCACATTTCCACTTCCTTGTCTGTGCTAGACTTGGAGTCTCCAGGTCCTTTCACTATCAGTATTGACCTGTATCTTCAACATAAATGCGATCTTACATTTCCTAACTTTGTCTCGCTACTCTTCAACGGTTGCATTTTGAACCAGGTGGTCTTACTTTGACTGACTAGGACGTCTGCCCCCAATTACGACTCCCGAAGAATATGCAGCCGCAATGGAGAAACTACCCAGAGTATGGAAATTGAACTATACAAGAGGTCTTGATGACGGGAGAACCTACAGAGTCGGGATCGATCAAGATGCGTCGATCAAGCAATGGTTAGAGGGTAATATGGAGGAGCTCTTGTCCAGACCGTTGGCTGAGAGAAAGAAAAAGAACATGAGCACGGAACCAGTTCTATTTCATGTTACCAAAGCGGCTTGCTTTACTGTACAGAGACCTGATACAGATGATAGTAGCTTGAACTGGCCTGAGCATGGTTCCTATTAGTTTATACATACAATGTGATATTCTTCATACTAGCAGTAGAATGTGGTTTATAATTTCTTGTACTAGAAGATATAACAAAAGGTGTAAACAAAATTGAAGAAAGGTGTAAAACTGGTAAAGATTTATAGTTATATTTTAAAGTTGTGTTTTAAAACAAGACGAGCATAGAAAAATAATTTCTTAAAAAGAGTTAACTGAGAATAGCCAGGGAAAATACTTAATGACAAATAGCTAGTGTCTGAGAAATAAACCTAAATATACTTATCACTGTCTACAAGTCCTTCCGAAGAGACGCCCCTCGCAGCATTTTCATGAACCTGTCCAGCTCCTCCTGATTCAGCTCATACCAGCAATCGTCTACCTTGACTTTCTGAAACCCCTTTTCTTCCCACTTTTTCATCTGGTTTGAATCAATCTGATGCCACGGAGCGCCCAGATCCTTGGATACCTGGTCTTTGATCTGGTCCGTGACTCCTCTGGTAGTTCTCTTGTCTGGACCTTTTCCATCCACGAAAAAAATGTCATACATGATCTTTTCCTCCTCTGCGACCTTCTCCATTCTCTTCTCCATGCCGTTGACCATGGCCTTTTTGTTGTACCTGACCGGCTTAAACCAGTCTTGGACTTTCTTGTAGTCGAGCTGAAACCCTGCGCTGTCGTAGGTGGGTGAGCCGTTGGAACCTTTCTTGCGACATTGGTGCAGATCGTAGAAAGTGTAGAGAGGGTCGTTTTCTTTGTTTCTGGTCTTGGGGATGTGGAATTTGGATAGGAGCTCTTCGTTCAGGTCACCCTCTTCGTATCGAGGACGTTTGATGCGACCCGGTGTTGCGCGCGGATCTCGGATTTTGGAGTGGTCAAAGTCGAACTCGAGGTCTGATGCTTTGAGCAGGGGCTTGGATTCAGATGATGCGTCTGCTGAGGAAGATGAAGCTCCGGCGTTTGAACCCTTTGTCTTCTTTGCCTGCTTGGGTTTTGGTTCTGGTGCAGACTGGGAGTCAGTCTTGCTTGACTGTCTCTTGTGGCCACGAGGCGATTGCTCGGTGTCATTGTCCTCGTGGGTCTCAGTTCCGCTTCTTGTTCTCATTTTTAACTGAGAATAGTTTAATCGATATTCGCGAAGTTCAACGCTATGCTAGGAGTGAGTGTAGCGATGGTTACTCGTTGGAGGTGGAATACCGGTATCATGACGTTTCATACCACAGACGCGTTCAAGCCTGATGTCATGTTTACGCGACTTTACAATACATTGTTGCAAAATCACGAAATGCGAGAGTCAAAAACGACATGCTTCTATGGATGTCATGTATTGAGATTTGGCTCTTTCATTACCTAGCCATAATGATGTTCAAGAATTGGATCGCTTCTCTATGCATCTGCGTAGATAAGAACACAGGAATTAGTTTTCTTATCGCTATCTACAGTCTAGAATCTTGATAAAGTCCCGTGCAATGCCTATTCCAGCTGAGTTCGGCTTAGACCAGAAACGGGGAATTCAACTGCTCGCCAAGGCGTCGAATCAATACAGATAAAGTCAATCTAGACCGACGCCTCTTTTGGCTGGTTCATCACGCTGCAAGGGTCTAGCGAGTCAACGATGGGCTGTGTCAAGATAGCTCAAGCCACTGGGTCTTAGACCCTTCAGCCTTGGACAGAGCTGAAAACTGGCGCATTCATAAATAGCTGATAGCCATTGTCTGCCCCTTTCGAATCCTCAATCATCCACAGTTTGTTTCCAGTTAAAAGAGCCCTTTATCGAGGTGACGATGCGCAAGTGGGTGCTGATATCGACACTCGCAAGCCGAGCATTGGCGACATGCTATTACCCCGATGGAAGCAACGCGGCAAAAGACTACAAGTACCAACCATGCGGGAACTCGAGCACGACGTATGCGACATGTTGCTACTTTGGCGAAGGCGATAAGTGTCTAGCAAACGGCTTGTGCAATCAGCCTGACAAATGGGACTATCGCGCTGCTTGCCAGAACAAGGACTGGTCTAATTGTCCAGAAGTTTGTATGGACTGTAAGTATCACCAAAATAAGCCTCTAGAGATAAGACTGACGAAATGAAGCGGATACTGGTACTTGGTTTGCGCTACAAGAGTGTGGGAAAAACAAGTACTGCTGTCCACCCGGAGATGGAAGCGATTGCTGCGACAACGGCTCTCAGATCTACACCCTCAAAGCTCCAGAACCATCCCCCGACAACGATACCGAGACTGGGACTGAGGCCGATGCGACTCAATCAACTGATAGTGAGTTCCAGAGCGAAACCCGTGGGACAGCAGCAGCAACTTCGTCTATATCAAGCAGCAACAAAGACAGCTCAGCAAAGTCATCACCTCCCATTGGCGCTATTGCAGGAGGTGTCGTCGGCGGCGTTGCAGTTTTGGGACTTCTTCTAGGGGCATTCTGCTTCTTCAGACGTCGTGGCAGGCGAGGTAGTCGTGTCCCGCACAACACCATAGCGAGCGCCGAGAAGAATTCAAATTCCGACGGATCAAACGCAGAGAACGACCAGTTGACAGTCTTGAATCTGCCTGAAACTGGAGCCGCTGGAAATAATGATACACTAGCAAGTAAAGGAGATGCTTCCTTGAAAGCGCAAGCTCATGAACTTCCTTGACGTGTTTTAGATAGACAAGATTACTTGCGATAATGCATTGATTGCATAGAACAGCTTCAGTTAACAATGATATACGTTTATTTCACTTTGCTCTTTGCTTGCTCTCTTGGGTGCTGGTCATATCACAAAGTGACGAACCTGATGAAAGAATTAGAAATCGAGTATATTAAACAAAGCAAGCCTCATGGTCTATGCTTGGCTGAGAGAAAGAGCAACACCCCCGGATCCCGAAAGCGGAACAAGCCATCCTCCTCGTCCCTGCGTGACGTCCTTGCCTTTGACCTGCCACTTTCCAGTACCCGTAGATGAAACCCAAACGGCAGCGCGAGAAGCTTTTGGCCCCTTGGACTGCGATAGTGTCACTTCCACCGTGTTTTTAGCAGCGTTGAACTTGAACTCAGAGATTGATCCCACATCAACCTCTATCAAGACCTTCAAAGGCCCGATAAACACTCTCTTTCTCACAGCATCCTTGGGCTGAACGCTGTAGACATCCCCGTTCCGTGAGAGGATACCTCCAAAAGCGACAAGACCAAGATCCTTGTCATCGGAGACGTATGTCCCCGAGTTCAGAACCGCTCCGAGCAATCCACCGCCATAATCGCCCGAGTAACCATCCCACTGGAGGATATCCGGATAGGAATGGAAAGCACAGCTAGGAAAGCCATCTTGGTTGATGTTCGTCAGAGGCCCTGAGGATCCGGCGTAGCCAACGCGGAGGAGGTAAGAGTCTGATGGGTCGTCGCGGAATGCTGAGAGGAGAACCTGCGAGTTTAGACCAGAGCCGTAGTGGTGGATTTGACGTTCTATCTCTTGGAGTTTGCCTCCGTAGCTGTGACTATGTGAGCTTAGAAAGAAAAGTTGAATCTTGATGCGCTTACATGAAGTCCCAATATCTTCGAGCGTTACCGTTCCATCCCCAGTGAGGCACGTTGGGCGTGTAGCCCAGCACACTATTGATGGTCTTGTGCTCCGAATTCGTCATGCCAAAGTGCCTACATGGTTAGCAACGTCGTCATACTCAAGAAACCCCATCACGTACCTAGTCCAGTAGTAGACACCCTCCTGGCCGGTCGAGTCCCAGGCCATCTCACTTCCATATGGAATAGCTTGAGAGTCCCAATGCTTGGCGCGGGCTTTCATGGCGGTTTCCACGGCATCGGCAGCAGTAGTGTTGCCCTCACGCTTCAAGTCCGCCAAAACTTCACCAAAGACAGTCTCGCCCATCAGGCCAACGTCATTATATTGAACGCCCTTCTGAGTCATGCGAAGAATCGTCTTTTGAGCCTGGTTCAAGTACCAAGCCCAGGGCTTTGACGTAAGCTCCGGATGTGCTCGTGCGACGCGGTACATGGACCAGTAGGCGACGGTGGGATGGACGTAGTTGTATGCTCGGTCGAGAGAAGACGCATCTTCCTTGTTCCAGGATGTCCAAGAGGTCCAGTCGATGTCTTTGTCGTATACGTAATTCACCTTGGATGGCTCGTAGTAGAATAGAGACTTGACCACACCGTAATCGGGCTTCTGAATTCTGCCCCAGATCACAGTCTGGACGAACTCATCTAGCTTTTTGACCTCTGCGGCGTCTGGCTGGACGACTTGCTTTATCATGGCCGCGACATAAGCGCCTGTGCCGGCCTCGTCGCTGAGCCCCGAAAACCAAACTCGTGGATCCTGTTCGACGATGGTGTCGTTCTCGTAGTCGTAGGTCATTACTGATGGAGCGCGCTTGAACGGATCTGATGAGTTGGTGAACCAGGCCTTTGTTGTTAGGAAGTTTCCAAGATCACTCAGGGTTTCTGTTGTAGGCTTGGTCACGTAGTAGTGAACTGTCTGCACTTTACCGTTCTTGTAAGTGATGGTAACTCGGCCACGACCCCAGGCTGAAGAAGAGGGAGTAAGCGTGTACTTTCCTTCGCTCTCTTTCTTTACTGCCAGTGCTCCAGCGGGAGACACAGTTACCTCGGTAACTGGACTGTCGCTCTGGAGAAGCAGCTGAGCAGGAAGATCTCGTGGGATGATGTATCCGGGAACGCCCACAGCCACGGGATTGCCTGTCTTGCGAACAGCCTTATCAAAGTCTCGAACAGACTCAGACAGAGAGAATCGCACGCCAACCTTGAAGGACTCTCCAGGCCTGAGAACCTTGGATGTCGCTTCATTCCATGGCGGCGAGTCACCCCATTCTGTTTCTTGTTCAGTTTTGGAAAACACCAACCACTCGTAGAAGCCTTCAAACGTCTGGCTTTGGTAGTTGGTTGTGTTGAAAAACGGTTCATCTAGGTCTCGGTATGCCTGCAGCGGTGATTTCGTGCCATCCAATGGTGTAACCAAAAGACCTTTACCGGTGCCTTTGACAGGAGCGACGCGGATTTGGCCGGCGTCTAGGCCGATATAAGGGTCTGAAAGAGAGCAATGGGCTTGCATCTCCTCGGCTGTTCTTCCCGTGAAGATGCTGTTGAACTCGGCTGGAAATCCAAGACTGCCGATCTCCAGCGAGTCCTTACCGGTGTTGGTGATGGTGAAGCGAAGACCAAGATCACCCGAAACATCAAGCCATTCGCGGGTGATGTCCAGAGGGCTCTTTGGTAGTGTTGGAGCCAGATTCGAAGCCGCAAGAGCCTTGCCTGAGATTTTTTTCACGGGCCGGCGTGTTTGTGCAGTGTCGCCATCTGTCCAATTGGTAGTGTGTTCCTTGCGGTAACTGTATGTGATATCTCCCCAGTGGTACTGGCCATTGTCGGCACGAACGTTTATAAGGTCAAATGGTAAATAGTCAAAAGTATCGTCTGCTGATGTCAACGATGCGAGGACTTGAGCGTCACGGGCAATGCGGGCTTTAAAGTTCTTGGTGTTGATATCAGTGTAGCCATTCTTTAGACCCAAATGATCTTCTTGCGCCTGTGCAAGAGGCACGACAAGGGCAAGAATTTTGCCAATTTGTCTGAGGGACGGCATGACGAACTAGATGGCGGCCTGGTTGTGCCAAGCAGTCACTGTTTGGGATCGACGTTTGGCGTTCGTGCATCTTTTATACTCTCCTCAAGCTTCGGCTCTTCACAGGGATCATGGCATGATGACCTCGTGTTAAAGCACGGCTATAAACATGATCAAAGCGTTGTCCCATACCAACTGGGTTATTCAAAGGGTTGATCAATTAGATGGTGGGCTGTGATTGGCACGCCTCTATGTGTAATGTCTAGGGGCTAGATCAGGAAGGCTCGGAATTCCCTCCCACTCGATGTAATCTCCCGACCTGCCTAAACAACCGAAAGATGCAACCCTCCCACGATTTGGCGCGTTGATCGTTTGCCTTGTTAGAGCATGGAATCTGGAGAAAATTGTCCGTTGCTACTTGATGCCCGCAGGGGTTATGAGGTAAACTCTTCGCTTCGCATTGGTGGAAACATATTCTTTTAAACTTAAATGCATAAGTACTTTTAAGCGAAATTCTAGACGTTTCAAACTGGTTAATATTTAATAATACGAGGACGAACTTAAGTTTAGTCGTCCTTTGCTTTTGTCTAAGCTTTGTTCTGAAACTAGCCATTTTAACGCTCAGATTTGAGTTCAATAGATGCGTACAGTGAACTCTGTTTACGTCAAATTCGGTCTCAATGGGAGTTGCTAATCTTTGAATCAAGTTGACACCAGCGCCTGGTAGCTTACCAGTGGGCAATGTGACTACTCCATATATGAATGATCATCTTTCTTACTCATTGACTATATAGGATGCAACAAAAATATAAAGATGGCTGGATGAATGTCCCAGGATGTATTCACGGGAACGGACGAAAAAAAAACATGCGGTTTGTGTGGATCGAACACACGACCTTCAGATATCAGATGATATGGATCGAAGTTTGACTTCAGTCTGACGCTCTCCCAACTGAGCTAAACCCGCTTGTTGGAAACACAGGCATTAACTAATAACTATCATTGTCGAGACAACTGCCGTCAGATCTTCAAACGACATGCCAGACTTGACACATGGCGTTATTCTCGTGACGATTGACCTGGAATGACTTGTTGAAAGGTATTACACTTTAGTCGGGATTGTAGATTAGAGAGTAGAGAATTGGGCTTAAACGACTGAGGATATTCATCCTGTTGACTTTACAGAAACTGCGCTATACTTTGGATGAACAAAGGAATACTTTCTAAATATGTAATATTCAATTCCGTTTCTCTACCTCAAAGATTAAAGGGTATAGTCTTCTCCCTAGTCTCGCCATGTCTCTTCTCAATCTCCTCCAAGCTGTATCCCTTAGTCTCACCCATGAACAAGACGACCATAACCGTAGTAGCCAAGCTGCAGCCAGCAAAGAGATAATATGCGCCGAATGATGACTTGGAAATCAGGACTGGGGTCACCAGAGCCACAACATAGTTGGCAGCCTATTGATATATTAGCACAGGCACCTTGATCACTCCGGCTTTTACATACCCAGTTTGAACTCTGTGCAAGACTCGACGCACTGCTCCTCGTACGCCGTGGCATACTCTCCACCACCCACGTTCTAAAACCAATAGCCCACGTAAAGCTGAACGCGATAGCGAATAGGTAGATGCACACGATAACGACCCATCTAGCAGCTCCAGTCTCCGGGTGAACCTGTCCTGCAGCGTACAGAGATCCCATGATAAGCATCAGACCCACGATCAACACACCACCCAATATGCTCTGAAAGCGTCTGCCCCATCGATCGGCAAACATAGTAGCCGGAAGAGTAGCAGCCAGAATCACAACGGCAGACACTCCAGACGCCAAGAACGAAGCTTTCTCACCGCTGAGACCAGCTTGTGTAAAGAGGATGGGGGCATAGTACAAAACACCGTCAATACCGCTGAACTGCTGCATGCCCATGAGAAAGCAAGCGAAAGCGGTTCTTCCCCAATAGGGCGCTGAGAACGCCAATCTGAAATCTTTAAAAGTGTGTTGAAGATCCTGCCAGAGCGTCGTTTCACCTTCTAGACCGCCCGGTGAATCAGAACTCTGCGCAAGAAGCTCCTTTTCTTCAACCTCATCGATGCCGAGTCTTCTACAAACCATGCGTGCCTCATCTAACCTTCCTTTGGAAAGCAGCCATCGTGGAGACGGAGGCACGATATAAACCATCATTGAGAAGAGAATTCCGAGGAACGCAACAACCGCCAGGGGTAGACGCCAGGTAATCGACGAGTCACCTAGTCGTGAAGTTCCATAGCACGTAAAGTAACCTGTCACGATACCAGAGGTGATGATGAACTGTGGTAAGGCGGTCATTATGCCTCTCACGCGAGAGGGAGACATTTCGGATACTTGGACATAGACATTGCTCAGGAAGAGGCCTTCGCCTATTCCCTTGATAAGCCTGCCCAGGATAAAGACACCAAGGTAGGGCGCGCCACACTCTATAGCAGCTCCGACGCCAAAGATGATAGATCCTATGGCAACTAATCTCACATGTCCGAAGCGATGGGCTAGAGCACCAGCAACAAGAGCTGTCAATGCACCGGGGATGAGAATGGTCGAGACGATGACGCCATGAATAGTAGCAGAGAAGTCGCCAAAGGTCTCTTTGAAGGAGGTCATGGTAGTGATAGGACCGATGCTTCCAGTGTCCATTCTGGCTGACAGTTAGAAACGTATAGTTACAGGCTTGCTCAACATACCCAAAGAGGAACGCAACACAGGATGTTGCAACACCGGCGGTTGCGTATAAAGGCACTTTCATCTTTACAAGTTTGATAATTACAAGTTCAGTTTGTGAATGTTACTCCCCCCCATCTTTTAACCTTATCTTTAAGCTGCCGTGCAATCTTTTTCTGGTCGGTGTGATCACAGTTTTAATGTGGAACAGGCGCTTAAGCTTGCCTCTTTGAAGGGAGGCGATGGAGACGATGGGTCTTGTTGAGTTTCCACACCTCCTTCGGGTATGCATGATTAGGGTTCCAACGGAAGAATTCTTATCATCTTGTGAATAAAGGGTCCAGTTAGGGATGGTTGATAAGCACGTGCGAAAGATCTTGTCTTGTTCAATGTTGGGGGATTCTAATTATAGCTAGCTGCTCAGGCTATGGAAACAAGATATGTATCATTCTCATTATGGAAATATCTAAAGCTTGATGTCTACCTATAAAAAGAGGCTGGCAGTGACTTTGTCCGATCATCGCTTTCAACATTGCGCCCTACGCCTTACTGGGCTGTTGCATCCAGCTAACAATGGAAAGAGACAGAAGCCATTCCGTTATTTAAACGCCATTAGTCCTCGTTATCTTCGTCTACCAGTCTTCCAGTTTAGATTACTGCAATCCATGGAGACCCAACCCTTCCGATCACCTCAACTTGGAGAACCGCCAAGATGACGGCTCCGAAAACACGAAAGCCAGTCCTCATTATCAGCCATCGTTTGATCCCAAGGGTCCAACGAGTCATATACAATCCTTCTAGCCTCGGTCTGGAACATATCATCTGTCGGCATAACACCAAGACTCATCTGTTGCTGCGCATATCGCCCTAGGTGCAAGACCAAGAACTCTGGAAAAGCCATAGAGACATCTGGTGCTGCCTCTTCTTGCGGCTGTGGCAGCATACCTTCTTGCTCACCACTATCTGGTCGTCTCTCTCTTGCCGCATCCGTGGCTACTCGCTCCTTGATCTGGAGGAGCTGGTCGCGTGTATCCGGATCAGTTGCAGAAAACGGCACCGGGACTCTTGATTCACTCGCAATCATGTAAGGCGGCATGTCATGTGCGACTCGCGCTGCGACGTGCGGCTCGAAGCAATGCTCGCCCTTCCAATCATCCATTGTCTTTCCTTCGCGGAAATGCTTGGCCAAATGCTCAATGCGTTCTTTCCAAGTCTCCATGCGAATGTTGCAGAACCCGCATCTCGATTTTATAGGCGGTCCCTCGACTTTCCACGAGTCTATGATAGGTAGTGTTTTGACGTGATGGACAAGTCGAAGGTGCTGGACAAGATGGTCTTTGCGACTGAAGACGTGAGGCTTCTCAGTATTTTGACAGCCTTCGTGGTTATGGATCTCAAGATGATCTGGTGTTGGATCAAGTTGACTGCAATACGCACAGTGACTTCTCCCGGTATCTGGAGACACGACCGCACCTCCAAAGGGTGTACATCGCCATCCTTGCAGATCAAGATGGAGTGACTTTTCATGCCGTGCCCAGTCATACTTGCTCTTGAAAGTGTCGCAGCAAAAGGTACAAGGATACCGTCTCTTCTCGTTATCCTTGCCCTTAGCAGCGGATGCGCGTTTTGGCTTGGTCACTCGTCCACGCGATGACGTCCGCCGTGTCCTCGAGTGAGGAGATCCAACCGAAGCAGATGAACAGCTCGTCGCGCTGCCAAGACTGACTGTTGATGCTGCACGGCTACCCACGCGTTGGCTGCCTATGCTTCCGACTGATGAACGAGTTCGAAGCGGAGCCTTTTCGAGTGCATCGACAATGGCGGATAGCGAGGCTGCTTCTGCTTCTGGGGGTGATTCTTGCCATCGCTGCATGGGATCTAAGGCGCGGTCGACTGGGATATTGGTACGAGGTATGGCGATGGGGTCACTAACAGCAGTGCGTGGTCGAGGGCGGAAATACCGACTTCTTCGTCGTGGAAGACTAGGCTGATGGGTCTCAGCTACAGGCAAGTTCCCTTGTATTGCGTTTGGTGGTCGTGTAGTAGTTGTCGGTGTGCCAGCTCGTTCTGTGGATACTGCTAGCGACGTGATCTCCTGACCAAGGCCTGGTTGTAATGACATGGTCGTCTCCCATGAAGGTATATTCAGCTCTGGGTCTAGCATGAACTGGCCCTGTGTTTCTGTTGGCATGTCCAAGTTGAGCAAGCTATTGGTGAAAACCCCTTGATTGACATTGTTCTGACTAGGATATCGAAATTGTTGGAAATTATGAGCATCATTTTGTGCTGGACCATCGTCTCGCTGTTGTGTCGCTAGGCCAAGTCTTGCAAAGTCGAGTTCAGAGAAGGTCAAGACTGGCTATGTCAGAAATACACAATACTGTCTGGCGTGAGATACTTACTATCTCCACCAACATCATCTGATGGTTGCCGTGTCTCCATATCGGAGGTCGTTGGATGATCTGTAAGTAACAAGTTTTCGGGTTGACGAGGCTAGATTGAGCGTCAGCGGCTTATAAGGGCGTCGTTGGGTTTCCGGAATCGGAGTCAGATGACCCCCACCTCGATGACTGTTGTGAGCACGAAATGAGGCTTCGTCTAATCTTTTAGACAATTTAGTCTATCAAATCGACTAGCTCTCTTTATCTGAATTTTCAATACTTTCTAAGAATCTCTCACAAAACCTCAGTGCTGAGATGTATATATCCTTCGAGTCTTTGCCCTCCACGTCTCCGCAATCTCTGTAGTCCTCATAGGCAGTAAGAGACTGGGCAGTCTTGGGTATGTAAGACGAATCGCGGATTATACTTCTCGGTTCTCACGAGAATAATGATCTAGATTTCAACCCGTCCTCAAATCCGGACCCCTGGTATACAGCAGAAAAGTTTAGATCGAAAGCCGACATATCAGATAATTACTAGCAGCGAAATATTGTTACTGCACTTCAATTGCTCCGTATCCTCGATATCAGACGAGTATTATGGCGCCCACAAGCTGGTTTTTTTTAGTCTTACAGACATTCGGGTCGAAGACTGCCCACTGTTCGAGAAAGTTACTGAAGATGTTGATGCTAAGTTATTCTAACAACTTTGTGGAATGCGTTCCGAAGGTAAGATCCTGACCCTCGATCCGGCCACCACAGGTGAACTGCTATGACCAGATCGATAGAGCGTATCGAGGAATACACTAGTGCAATAAGTGCCGACATAGCTCGTGTTGTTGATGCCTCCATCTCTGATATTGCCCAGGGCGGGTTATCTGATGGCCTTCTGGACAGTGTCAAGAACCCCCTGGCTAAGCGAGCATATAGAATATTTTTCTGAGGATGTTGATAGTCTAGCTCCTGATTTTAAAGGCCTACACTGGTGCTTCACATCGGGAACTCGATCGGATCCTCAAAAGTCGGGACAACGATGCTGTGTATTCGGAAATGCTATAGAAGGGCTAAAACCTCGAGCATATCTCGCAGTTTTTTGAGAGTCAATCATGGAAATCTAGCTTGTTCATAAAGCTGCGCTTGAAATATTGTTAGAATTCCCTAATTTTGATCAGAAAGATCAGGACGATGGGTCACCTCTTCGACAGAATCAAAATCTATCCGAAACTCGGTTCTGTCCCTCGCAACATGAACCATCTCGAGTCACTCCGACAACGGCCAATCCCTTGCAGCATCCATTTCTAATCCATGCCTTTGCCATGTAAGTTACTTGGTAGTGGCTCTTCAAGGTGATATCTAGCTGATATAGATTGATATGTCCATCCGGTTGAGGAATTGAAGAGTGATCACGTAGAGATACTAGGTATTGAGGCTTCTTATTATTTGCCCTCAGATGGGTATATATATCAAAGGCCCTAGACTGGCCAGTAACCAGCATTTTGCTAAACGGTCCCTACTCTTAGGCGTCGAAGTACGATCGAGATTATAAATCCGAAACATCACGCATTCCAGGTTTGCGAGTACGAAGTACAATTCGAGGCTTTTCAAGTCATCTAGCCTTCGGTTTTGAATCACAATGTTTATTCCTCGTTGTACCCGCACGTATGAAGACCTAATATCAAGCTAGGGCGTAGGGCGCGAGGCTGGGCCGAAACCGGAACGGTCTCTTTGGTCAACGTGCTAATCAACCTCTGGGATGGGTAAATGTTTTTCAAGCCATTCTTTGGCAGCGCAGTTGAAAGATCTACAGACTAGGTATTTGTCTCGCGAGTATTGCGAAATCAAGAGGGCGGCTAGCGATAAATGTCTTGTTAAGAATCTCATAGCTCTTTAGCCAGGATTGTTTTGCCTGTAGTATTTAATCAATGCCTGGTTTACTTATCCTCTTTTTTACTCTCTTCTTCTTGTATCGCATCGACCTGAACTATAGAATGCGATAAGCCGTCACCCTCAGCCGTCTTAGAAATAACCATAGCTGATAGGGGATTTCCATACACGCAGCCCGAGTCTAGACCAAACGTATGCCTTGCTGGCTTTGGCTTTTCACTCCCATCCGTTGCTGTTTCTGAAGATTCTTCATCTGCTCCAACTTGGAGTCCGACTCGAGCATCATGGCCGTAAACAACAACACTTCGCTGCTCAGGATCCTCTATCGAGTTCTGCAATCGATTCCACGCATCGATCCACCAGTCACCTTCGCGACTCTCGAGTGGAAACCCAACAAGTCCATCTTTGTGCTGGGCGCTGAATCCCTCGCCATTGTTGATCACATCTGCCAGCCTCGCCAGTTCAGTCTTGATGTCCTCAGCTGTAGCATCCCGAAAAGCTGCGTATCGTCGGACACGACTCTTTGCTCCTTTGAGCAAGCTCGTTCGAATGGCTTCGGTGACACTGGTTTCTGAGTTGGGATAGACAAGGCCGCGCATGTTCATGACTGCCCACGGATCCTGTTCCTCTAGTGGAAGTGATGGTACAAGACCACCATGGGCGACAAGGAGTGTTCCCGCGTTCCACGGCGGAGCTGAGGTGCCTTTCGGTAGTTTGATACGCAGAATCAGTGGCAAGGAGGATAGCCAAGAGATTTGCTCATCAGATAATTTAGCTGCGGTTCTGAAGTCACTTTCCGAGCTATAAGGCTTGAGATCCTCTGGTGATAGAGTCTTGAGGTCATCCTTGGGCTCAACAGACGCGGCTGGTTCATCTTCCGCAGCTTTCTGTGCCTCTAATGCCAGTCTTTGCAGTCGATCAATGAGTTTTAAACTCTCGCCTCTTTTGATAGCTGTGTGCGCGGCCAGGACGCGATCCTCATTGTTTCCTCTTACCCCACTGGCGTCAAGTTCCATGGCCAGCTGCACAACGCCTGGGCTATCGGGGCCCTTGTTGACCAAGTCGCCGACAAATATGAGGTGGTCGCCGTTGTCTTTGTTGAAACCGACCTTTCGCAACAGCAGCTTCAGCTCGGGGAGATGGCCGTGTACGTCGCCAATGATAACCAGCCTGCCTGTGGCGTTGACATGCTGAACAATTGTTTGCAGGCGATTCCAATGTGATACAGGTTCTGCAGACTGGTGTTTGCTCTGAATTTGCTCGTCTTGGGGAGGCATTGTGGTTAAAGTGTGTGTGTGGTGCATTCGGCGGAGAAAAAAACTTGAAGCTGACAATGCAGGAAGAGGCCTTTTTATAGACCCTCGGCGTAAGGTTTTTGTGTTACAAGTAAGATTGGTAGATGTCGTAAAGTCTATATCAAGCGTAGAAATTGTATGTTAGGTGTTAGATGTAGTTTCTTGATTATGGTAAAAGATAAGCCGCTTGTCAGGAAAAAAACCTCAACGGGAAGACCAGCCCCCCCTGCCAATATCCTACAATACCTCAAATCACGAAGCACTCTCCAACACAACAGGCGCGGTGGCAGAGTGGTCTAATGCGATAGACTAGAAATCTATTCTCTTCGGAGGCGTCTGTTCGAATCAGGCCCGCGTCGACTAACAGTCGGACTCGAAAAGAGTCTTCCAATGTTTTTTTTTTTTTGCCAATTGCCACAAATATCCTTGGATCATGGCCTGGTATAAATCAACTTGGTTAACCCTATTTTTACTTCAACCTAGACTTGAGTTGCTTGGAGGTAGCCACAAGGATTGGGTTGTGACTCCGACTTAGAGCTGGGCCATCTTAAAGCGTCTCTAATAATTGCGAATGTTGTCATACAGGGTAATGCATTGGCTGCACTTTCTCAAGAGAAAGACGAAAGACGTTCAGCAGGTTTGGATATAACAGGAAAAAACTATTATCTGGTAAAAGATTATCGGAGCTGATCTTCAGCGATTAAAGTTTTAAAGATATAGTCGTACTGGTTAATACTGATGCTGGACGTTTGCTTTTTATGGGTATACAAGAGGCTTTTCACTTGTAGATAGATCACAGCATAAAATGTTTTGAATTTATTCTATAGGTCGTCTAAGTTACTTGATACCTCAAGTATTTCACCCCTCCTTCTGCAGCTTTACATCAACTTAGCCTTGGGTTCAACTGGGAGCCCTAGGATTTCGAAAATTCAAAAACTATTTCAATGTGCTGATTCAAGGGGGAGAGATCAGGCAAATTTAAGTTTTCAAAAAACTAGGCTTGTCAGATTTGGCTGTTGTCAGACCTAACGTGTGTATTCAGATCAATAATTTTCAACGAAGATGGATGTGGTATATGTGTATTTAAGTCCAAAGAAAAAAAGATTATTATACAAGTCAGGGGATATGCTCTGCGCTATTCTAAAAAAGATGCTTTTATAGTCGTAGATTTCTACTTGCGAGAATGAGTGACAGTCCATCTAGTCTCGACACTAATCTCATTGTTCTTCCCATGCGAAGAACTAACAGTGAGGTTCTTCTCAGACCCTGACTCATCGGGGAACCCCGATACTGAATAGTCATGCTGGAGCTTGTTGGCTGGTCTGTAATCGTCCATCTCCCAGGTCGATAGGTTTGGGTCGCGGACGACGACGATCGGTTGAGTTCCGTGGGATCGGCTGGCGTCTCTAAACCCCGTCGATCTCTCGGTCGAGTACTCGTCCAGTCGAGACCCCCCCATGCGCTTCTTGTACTTGGCGTAGAATGGTCGGAGCATGGGGATGCTGACGCAGAGAATCGCCAGGTTGGGCTCGAGGATGAAGAGGAAGATGGTGGTTGGCATGGTTCCAGTGACGTTGTTGTTGAGGTCGACGGTTGAGATGTAGATGAGTCGGAATACAGCACACACAACACATCTGCAACAAGTTAGTTACCAGGGTAGAAAGAAGATGAGATCCAAGTCTTACGCTAATCCAAGTGCGAAACAGGACGTGATACCGATCTTCTCAGCCCGCCTTGTTTTCAAGTTCCAGACGCTATGCATCGGCATAGCCATAATGATCAGATCTCCGATAGCGTTGGTGGCAATCAAGGACTGGATCATGGGAATGTAGTCTCCGCACGTGCCCTGGGCTGTCCATTGAGCTTCGATGGGGTTGCACAAAAAGATGCAGGCTCCGAGGTAGGAGATAGTCCACAGGGCGACAAAGACGAGAGCGGCCTTGGATCCCTTTTGCATGAAGTTGGTAGGGAAGACGCGGATGAAGAAGGCCAGCATGCTTGCTTTGACTGAGGCGAGGAGGGTGACGTAGAGGATTTGCATGGCGAAGGTCAACTTGAGGATGAAGGGAACATTTGCGATGACTTTAGACGGTTTAGTTAGTAAGTTGAGCATTGTATGTGACGGTGGGTTGTAGAGAAGTCGTCGTGTTTGATTGTTGGATACAGATGTACATACGTTCTGGGTGTTTCTCCAAGTTGTATCCATTTCCAACAGGGGCAACTGTGAAGTGTTAGTCTTCGATTCATATCTCTGGGATGAGTTACTTACAGAGTCCCTGGCAGCACAGCATTGCTATGCCCAGAGGCTAAAACATTGTCAGCCAGAGTCTAGAATATCCAACAAGACATGAACCAACCGTCGCAAAGATAACAAAGCCATCATCCCACCCAAGCCCAGGTCCCATAAGACGCCCCGTGATTCTCAGGCCGACGACGCATAGCACAATGAACACGATGAGGCAGTTGACAATGAGTTCGGCCTTGACATAGCCCAAGATGGGGTAGTAGATCTGAGGAGTCGCGATGACCTCGACCGCGTCCGCCGATGACATATTAACAAGAGATACTTAAAACGAAACAAATGACGCCAAAGGAAAGGAAAACACAAAGCCTGGGCTGCAAGACGGGGCGACGCTCCATTCTTCCTTATATAAACAGCACAGGCCCAAAGCAGGTTTGTCGATCATCCCAAGCGAACGGCAACATCTTGGGAAGGACCTGCATTAGTTTATTAGCCTCTGCAACGGTACAGCGGCCGTAATGAGCATGGCCTGTAACATGATGCCATGGTTCCAGAAACACAAAGGCCCAGTGCTACTTGGCCGCGGCCAATCCTGAGAAACCTCCTAACACTTTGAGAAACGTCCCACCCCGCTGAAGAACCCTGAAAGTGTCAGAGCTATGGGGCCAGAGCAAGATTTGAGCGAGTGAGGGAGCAGGGAGTTCCTAGCTTGGCGGGCGTAGGTAGTTGCCGACGCTGGGCAAACGCGGGAGCGAGTCACGCCTCATGGCAGCTAAACGAGATAGAGAATAGACAGATGCAAATTTCAGAAGCGGCTCCGTTGGGCCGGTTCGCCACTGGAGGGCCATATATGGAGCTCTGCGGCAGCACTAGGTAATATGCCAAGTCATTGACCTATATCACGATGATAGAGTGGTATTCCGGAGGATTGCCACGGAATTCTAAACTTGGCTTTCCAGGGGCATTCGCATGGCGATCGAAAATGGCAACGATCGGTTGGTTACATAGCGTGGCCCATGGTTTCTGCTGCGCAGTCGAGAGCCAGGAGCCAGGATTACTCTCGCATGAAACGTTTATTACCGCCTTCTCCACTACACCGGCACTCTGCCAAGTAGCAGTAGCATTGGTGATGGAGGGGCGGAAAGGCCGTGATATGGCCGGGGTTGCAATGAGCTTTTCTAGAGGTGAGGATGTTTAATCTGTGGTAAGATCGAAGCACTACTACAGCCTTGCAGATCTGATAGATGCGATTGGAAAGCAGCAAAAGGCGGAGAGAAGACGGCCGGACCGTTCGCCAGGGCTGAAGAAGTTGTCGACTGAAATTAAGAGCCAAGAAATGGGTTTCGGGCCCGTACCGCTAAGAGTCTTGGGCGCACAATGTTCTCCATATATGCCCACTTGGTGAGAGGGACTCCGTCTCGGCAAACGAGACTAGCATCAGTTTAGCCGACCCGAAGGTGAAGAAGTCAAGACCTAACCTGACTCTCTGCTCACAGACAACGGATCATGTCTTATCCCCTGAGCGACGATCTTGCACCAGAGCAGTTGCTGTGGCCGACGGACTGGACAGCGGGCTGAAACTAGGGGACCAGTTGGGGGACGTTAAGGGACGTTAAGGGACGTTAGGGGACTAGTGATGCATAACTAACGGCGAAACCGTTGAGACTTGAGAACAACTACGTAGTGCTACTCTACAGACAGTCTTGCTACTACGCAGTGCGGTACGTACACGTTGGTTAGAGAGATTGAGTTTCGGGGAATTTAGACATTCCATCTGTCTAAAACATTGACGTGCTCTTTGACCCCCTTTCCTCTGCGCCTCCGCCGTGCCATCCCCGTCATTTCTTGGCTGTCATTACCAATCTGTCGGGGAATTTCATCCTTATACATAATTCCACAGTTTACGAATGGAAATGCCACGAGTTCATGCATGCATGAGGCGCTGAGCCACGCTACGCTACGCTCCACCGCCGATGTCCTTGCTCGACCTGTCTCTAGCTCAGTCTCAAAACATGCCCGGATCCAGAACCGCTCATGCCGCACCGGCCCACGCAGCGGAGAGCAAGCACAGGAGTGGTTAGTTCGCGAGGGGACTGCTACGTCGTTTCTAAGCAGGACCCAGCTCGCCTGTCTTTAAAAGGCAGAATGACAAGACCAAATCAGGAAAAGGGAAGTCAAGTTAAACCCAGCGGCCTGTCTTTTTCTCCACCAAAATCCTTCAGCTTCTCCCCCCGAAACAAATCATCAAAGCATTCCTTCACAATGGCGTCGTCGTCCTACACCACAAAGCAATGGGTCCTTGTCAACAAGCCTGCAGGGGAGCCTGTCCTCTCCGGCCCTGACTCTACCTTCAAGCTGCAGACTGTCACCCTCCCTCAGCTGCAGGACGGCCAGATCCTCGCCAGAGTCAAGTACTTCTCCAACGACACTGGCCTGCGCAACTTCATCCAGAGCACCGTCGCCCCGGAGCGCTTCTACGTGCCCACCGTGCCCGTCGGCTCGCCCATGCGGTCCGGCATCATCGCCGAGGTGGTCGAGTCCCGCTCTGACAAGTTCAAGGTGGGAGATCTCTGCATGGACTTCCACCTGGGCACCTGGAGCGAGTATGTCATCCTAGAAGCCGCCAACTCGCAGGCTCTGGCCCCTCTTCCCAGCAACCTGCCCGTCACGCACTTCCTCGGCGCCTTTGGTGCCTCTGGTCTGGCGGCGTATACGGGCCTGTACTACGCGGGCGAGGCTAAGCCCGAGCACACCATTGTCATCTCAGCCGCTGCCGGCGCCACCGGCTCTATGGCGATCCAGATCGCCTCCAAGATCCTCGGTGCCAAGCGCGTCATTGGCATTGCTGGCTCGGATGAGAAGTGCGAGTGGGTGAAGAGCATCGGCGCCCACGAGTGCATAAACTACAAGAGCCCTACTTTCCTGGAGGACCTCAAGGCTGCTACCCCCGACGAGGTCGATGTGTACTTTGACAACGTCGGCGGCCACGTGCTAGATGCTATGCTGACTCGCGTCAAGAGACATGGCCACATCGCTGTGTGCGGTGCCGTGAGCAGCTACAACTCTGACGAGGCTATGGGTCTCAAGAACTGGTTTGAGCTTATCTCCTCGCGGATCACGATCCGGGGTTTCATCATGCTCGACTACATGGACAAGGTGCCCGGTATTCTGGCCGAGTTGATTGGCGCCACGGCTGATGGTCGTATCAAGCTGGAGGCTGCCGAGACCGTAGTAGAGGCCCCTATTGAGCAGCAGCCTGAGGTGTGGATGAGGCTATTCACCGGTGGTAACCAGGGTAAGCTTCTTACGAAGCTCATTGTTTGATGGGATATGCAGCGGATAGATCATACCATATACAATAACTGAATAATTACATATGCACTTGTATGAATAGAATAATTGTCAAGCCAAATTGATATAGCTCAGGGTCCATTCTTTCACAGTGGTTAATCCTTCCACTCTTGTTTCATAACCTGATAAATCATGTGAGGTGGTGGAATGATGATATGATGATAACTTGTCTTAGTTACCTCAACCCCTGGCTTTTGTTTAAGTGCCCAACGGTGGCCACCGACGGGCGTCATTTCCCATTGCACAGGCTTAGTCCCCGCGTTCGGATCTTCTGTCAGGCCTGTCAGAGGCAGTTCATGGATCCAATGCCGATGGTGGTTTCAGCCCCCCCCAGGTCTAGTTCATGTCGGCACCTGGCCTGGCAATGAAGCTAACGACACCGGCAGTGGCTCTCGGCTGGGTTCTTAAGACAGTAGTGATCAACTAGCTGTATTACCAGAGTTTCGTGCCGCAGGTGTGGAATGTCAGGCAGATGTTGGTAATCAAAAGAACTGATGAAATTTCATGTTTGTCTTGGGGGGAATCACGAGACTGGCTTACACCAAACCTTGCCGATCTCGCAATAACCAAGTCCAATCTAGTCTTCCGTTTCCCCCTAGTTTGTTCACACGGGCAAACGTTTCATCGCCACACTCCTTGGCTGCTTAAGTCTATGAAAAATCTACAATCCAATACTACCCTACGAGTACTGTATGACTCGAGTTGGCTGCGGGTCGATATGTAGGTACCGATGTTCAAGTGCATGTAACGTTCAGGAGGCGAATGACAGACCGCCAAGGCTCTTGATGTTATGATTCAGGTGGCTCGTTATTACTTTTGAAAATCATAGATTTCTGCCCCTGTTTAGTTTACAGCTGGTTTCTAGAATTGCTTTTTCCCCTGATGCTTCCCAGGCTGCCAGGGTGCTCGCGAGCTTAGATGGCACGTGGGATGTAGATCCTATTCGGAATGGGCCTAAGCGATCATTTCACGGTAACTAAATATGGTTTCTAAGTCCGTACTTCCGGTGCACTTCGTTGTAAAGAACTCCTTGTAGAAACAGATATACAGCTCTGAGATGCAAAGTAAGACTACCAGTTGGCTTGACTGAGGAGAACCCAAGTAAGCAAGCTTACAGAGTCAGCCACTACCAATTTCTATTCTCACGCGGATATAACAGGCAATAGCTCAACCCCGCATGTCGTTGTCAAGATGATTGACAAAAAATTGACAACAGGGCGTGCCAAGAAGATGGCTTGCAGCAAGTGACGACGATTACTGAACCTCGAGTGATTGCTGAACTCTTGAAGTGATAAAGCCATGCGGTGAAGTCTGGTCGAAAGCCTTCTCTTCTGAAAACCTCAATTACGTCTTGGAACACTAAAGAAAATCAGACAACCTTGACCATGACAAACAAAGACTCAAGCATCACCATTGAACCAGGCTATCGCCCTGGATTCCTAGCCAGATGCCTTGAGATGCACATAGCCTGCTACTACCCATCTGTCTCCTGGGGGAAAGCTTTCGAGACGGCCCTCGCCAAAGACTTTGCCAACCTCCTCGAGAGACTCGATTCCAACCCTCGCAACCAAGTATGGGCAGCGATTCAAACAACACTCGACGAAAACCCCGATAATTTCACCCACAAGATAGTAGGAACTATCCTGGTAGATGCAGATAATCTCCAAATGCCGGGCACGGCGCAAATTCGCGGCTTTATAGTCGATGGGCGAGCGCGTGGCCTCGGTGCTGGGAGGAAGCTACTTGCGGCGGCAATGGAGTTTATTGAGGAGAAGGGGTTTGATAGGGTGACACTTTTCACTTCGAGGATTCAGGATACAGCTTTGTATCTTTACCTGAAAGCTGGGTTTGTCGTTGAGGAGGAAGTGGACAAGGTTCTTTGGGAGAAGCCGATGCGGGTGATGCAGCTTGGTTGGAAGCGGTCTACTTTACGGGTACAGGGTGATGGTATATGCGAAGAGGAGGGTTAAGTGGTAGTCAAGCCTTGAAGTTAGGGGTAGTAGGGTGAAATAAGGTAGATTAAGTGGTCTTATAAAATCATTTCTCAAGCCCAGCTCTCTACCAGGGCCAAACAATCACATCTGTAGACATATATGGTTTTCTATTCATCTAAAGCCCTGTTTTCAGGGTTAACATGAGAGAAAATGAAAGTTGTCTCGCCTGTGACTGTTGATGCTTACCTACAGCCTAGATTCCTCTCCGAGTTGACACACCCTGATACTAGAACCTGTGAAGGATTACTTTCATCTCGCTCCAGACGTTTTACCCCCGTCTTGTCCTCATTTACCAAAAGTCGGTCCGTCTGGACATGCTACGCCGTCGATATCCACCAGAGAACAATTGTTACATCGAATATTCCTAGTTGGCAGATGGCGAGTCATGGGTTATAGCTTGGTCCATTATCACTAAATGCTTCATGATAGGGTACATGAGTCGCCGCGATATCTATACCACCGTCTTAACTTTCACTAGTCACCCTGTCAGCCCGCACGCATCCAGGGTGGGTTATCATCAGCGCAAAGCTTCATCAACTGCCGACAAATCTAGAGTGGATTAGACTTCAGCCATTGCCGGACGAACAAGAGTTGAATTTACGTCGCAATAAGGTACTGGAAACCACGTGATCCTATACAGGCGTCGTATGTCCCTCGCTGCTCGACGAGATTCCAAGGCGATCTAGGCGATACCCTAGAGTAAGGGCATTGATGGCAATTGTGTGTGCATTGAGTGAGACATGATGCTGGAATTGTAGATAAACTGTCTTCTTTCGGAAAGTAAGAAACTGGCCCCCTCGTCAGTAATTATAGAGGGTGTTGATGATAAGTATGAGGTCTTGAAGCAAAAGATCTGGTAATGAAGGACGTATTTGAAGAGTTGCGACGCCTCAAGACGTAGCAATTGGCATTCCGCGCCGTCCATCAAATTCATGTTGGGAGTATCGTTCCTAGGACCAGGTTCTAGGGCCTGTGCCACCAATATTACTTGGACAGCAAAGTACCGGTGATAGAATGTGCAACTCATGGTACGACGTAGTACGCTTTAGTCTTCAGAGTAGACCTCCAGCGAGACGAGCGACCAGCTCTGAGACACCGCACGTCAAGCGAATACGGGTCAGTCAAGGGAGACAAGAAGCCACGTTTCGTGTGCACAGCATGCAGACGCTGGTAGCAACAACAAAGCGAGGGGGTGAACGATAAATCATTTGTATCAAGGCTTGGCTGTACCTTTCCCCCCCAGATAAACCTTTATCCGATTACAATCTCCATGTGTACACCTTTTCCCCACATCTACAACCCTGTGTAGCCCATAGCAAAATAAACCATAAAACAAACGCCTGTACACTGCAAGAAGAACAAATTGTGACACCAGAGAAATCATCTACCACGGAGGTCCGTTGGCCTTGATGAGCTCGTCCTCGGATGTCCTGAAGTTCTTAGACTCCTTGAGGAACTGCTTGTGGAAGGTCTCGAGAAGAACACCAGGGAACACGGCGCCGACGGCCTGGACCAGACGATCCTCCTTGCCAATCCAGACGTGCTTGATGAACTTGCCGTCGCAGCCCGAGTTGCTCTCGGGGAAGCCGTTGGCCTCGGTGCAGGGCAGCGACAGGATCTCGGTAGGGTACTGGTAGCGGATAAAGGTACCGAAACCGCCCTGGTCGGTGGGTTGCCAGCCCTTTCGGTTGCGGAACTCGGTGCAGCCGGGGAACTTGCCGCCCTCGTTGGGGCAGTCATCCCACTCCTTGAAGATCTCATACGTCTTCTTCTTGTTCTGCATGATCATGAAACCCGTGTTGAGGAAAAGGTTGCCGCGACGGTCGCGGTTGTGCTGGACATCGGGGTCGTAGGGGAGGGCGACGGAGTTGTTCTGGGGAGAGATGCTCCAGTAGTTCATGAGCCACTCGAGAGGGAGGTCGAGGCGGTTGAAGAGGGCGTCCGAGTCGATGAAAACGCAGACGTCGTGCTTCTTGAGGACCTGCGAGAGGACGGAGGGCTTCTTCCACGAATCGCGACGGTCGGGGTAGGTGTTGATCTTGATGTGGTAGTACTGGTAGCCGTGGATGCGGGCTATTGAGACATTAGCACAGAAGGCGAGCACAAGAGTTTA
This sequence comes from Fusarium sublunatum, assembly GCA_013623665.1. Classification (NCBI taxonomy): domain Eukaryota; kingdom Fungi; phylum Ascomycota; class Sordariomycetes; order Hypocreales; family Nectriaceae; genus Fusarium; species Fusarium sublunatum. The sequence continues at coordinate 178,673 of JABFFF010000019.1, forward strand.
GGCGATGGACGTACAGTAGACCCAGTGGTTGAGGGTGCCACCAGACGGGCCGTGGACTTTTGTGCTGTGGTTCCAGGTCATCTCGTCAGACCAGATCTGGCCAGGCTTGTCGAAGCTACGGCTCTCGAGATCGACGATGCATAGCTTCTTGCCCAGAGGCTCGTTCCAGATGGGCTTGTCGGAAGGGAGCTTGGAGGGCCAGTGGCCGAAGGGGTAGTACTCGGGGTCGTTGGGCTTGACGGCGGGACGGATCCACTGCTCGGGAGTGAAGGCATCGAGGTTGGGGCCAGCGGGAGCAGCGGGCTCGGGCTCTGGCTCCAGCTCCGACTCCGACTCTGTGTCGGGTGCAGGGGTGCTCTCGAGCTTCTCAGCCTGCTTTGCAATCTCCTCCTCGTTTGCGATCTCTTCAGGATCGCTGGGGGCCTCTGCAGGGTCAACCTCGATGTCTTGGGGCTTCTCTGCGGCCTTTGAGGTAGCAGCAGCCTTCTCGGTGGCAGCAGGCTTTTTAGGTTCGGCCGGGGTTTTGGTCAAGACGGCGTGGATGGGAGCGGGAGCGGGAGCGGCAGAGGCAGCGGCTTCTCCTTCATCGAGGTCGACTTGAGGGACGAATGTCGGGGCGGAAGCGGCGGCTTCTTTCTCGGGGACGAAGGGAGCGGGCTCGTCGCTGCAAAGGAACAGGTCAGCTCAGCCAGGTTGAAGGGACAGTATAGTAAGTAAAGAGGCCAACTTACACTCCGCTGGTGGCAGTGACAGCTGGAGTTTCTTTCAGGTGGAAATGGGCGAGGCCGAGAAAGATGGTGACAAAGACGATGGCGGCAAAGAGCACCGCCCTGTTGGACCGTAGAGCCGTCATTTTTGCGACGATGGAAAGAGTGTGAGAAGCGAATGAGTGTGGGAAAGGAACGAGGAAAAAAAAAAAAAAAATGACGACGCTGGCCAAGAGTAAGATAAAGATAGAAGACAAGGCAAGACCCCTGACTCTCGTTTTAACAGCACAGCATAGGGGGCTCTCCCCCAGAAGGAGACTCCCTATTTTCGATGGGATGGAGGTAGGGTCTGTCTCAGTAGGGCTCCAGCTGTAGGTCGTCAATTCAACGGTTGGCTACACTTTAACGCCTCGTAGCCCCACACAGAATCAATCTGCGACGCTAAGACCCGACTTTTAGCTTACGTGTTTTAGGGGTCTACAGGGGACGCACAAGGCTTTGCTTTGCTTTGCTTTGCATTCTGCTGCTATTTCAAGATGCTTCAATGAATGTCATGTCTGTTCTGTTCTCGTCGGTAAAGGCCTGTGCAACTGCTTCAAAGTCTCACATCATCAGCAATTGTTGTACAGCTCCAGAGAGTATTTTCTCTCAGCCGAAGCTACCGCAGCCAAACAAAACGGCCACTGCAACGGTCACAACGCCACGCCACGGTTTGAGCCACCTCATGTCCACGGTGGCTTCAAGCTCGCACATTCCGGTTCAGACCTGCAATTACTTTAATTTCCGATATTTCAGCATCGAAATAGGAAATAGGAGAATCGATATACGAAATTCCTCAGCTGGAAAGCCCCTGACCTGACCTGACCTGACCTGAGCAAAAGACGGGGTTTTTTGCAGGAGTCTTCCTTCAGCTGAACCTAAAAACGCCACGTCCCTGGTTTTTAATTGGATGCATGGTTTGCACTCGGCGCTCGGTTGCTTGATGCTGATAAAATGTCCAGGGTTGATGCTGGGTGAATCTCTTCTGTAGTCGTCTCTAACACTATCATGTTTCATGTCACGTTCTATCAGCATAACATGCTTAATACCAAGCTTGTGCACATACTTATCCATCGATCATCAACCCAAAACTCCCGCTGAGCACATTCCTCTCCACTGATGCGCCCCTGGACTAGCGGCTTATCCCCTTGGCGCTTGCCGATGGACCGACCAATCAACGGCAATGTTGGCTGCCAAGTACCGAGCTAGGCAGCATCTGGGAGATGGTACCTCTGCGCTATCGATTTGTTTCACCATTTTTTTTCTCCTTTGCCCGCGCTACTGAAGCTATTCATTGACTTTTGCTGCATTGGCTCAGGGGTAACGTATTCTTCTGGAAATATGGCTTCATTAGCTTCGCGTACTAGTACTCCTTGGATGATGTTTGCAGTCCACGCAGTTTTCCCTCAAACACAGAGCGTGCTCTCGTTGTAGATGTTGCTTGTCCTGGCATTGCGACCAAGAGGCGATGAAGTAACATCTGAAGATCTCCCACCAGCCAAGCAATTCCACAAGATTGAGTTGTCATCAAGCTTTGGATGTAACCAGGGTCTACCCTGTTAAGGTCAATAGAGCGCTAATAGCGTCGTATGAGCTATTGCCGATGTCATCGGTCCTCGACCAGGCGCAAGTCCTCGGATGCCTTCGCTAACTAGGAGGGACTCCCAGCTATAGACACCAAGGCAGTCTGCAGGTGTGTGGATCTTGCTAAAATCTTTACAAATCACTTAGAAGTAATTTCAGGAAGTGTGTATAAACGATATGCCCAACGTTGAAAGAGCCGACAAACTGTCACAAATTCCTTTGTTAATTTGATTATTCTCACAGGGAAGCGATATAACTATTAGTTTGTTATACTTATAATGCCCCTACTCTTCTTTCAAATCTCTTGCCGTCCAGACTTTTAGAAAACCACATTATAATGGTCATGTCTCAACGGCATTCTCTGATCCTATTTCTGCTCTCTTGACAATCTCAAACGCTCGAGATAATCGAAGTCTAAAAGCCTTTTCAACACCGACTGTTTTGGCTGGGGAATATCGACGACAAAACATCGCCGCTTTATGGATGGTAGCTCAGGCATGCCTCAGGCAAGGCTCAGGTACTACTCACCCTCAACTCAGGTGACCCACCCAAGCCACCAAAGTACCCTTCTCGTATAAGCATAGGGTACTCAGAATCATCACCCTCTAACTCTACTTAAGTATACATAGTCATCAGCCTAAAAGCAATAGGATAGCTACACTGCCAGGATTGTCTGCTTAATTATTACGACCCAATCAACATCTGTCATATAACAGACAGGACTCCCACATTTTCCATCCAATAGATGGCTACCTACCCTGCACCAGTCGAATACACGTTCGACTTGCACCACGAACATAGTTGAACCGACTCCGTTCGACTCACATATACCCCAAGTATACATACATACTCCTTAGCATATTCATAGACTCTAGCTCGCCAGCTATTGATAAAACTTCTTTACCTTAATAAGCCTTACCCGCCTATTGACTATTAAGAGACATGACAATTCCTCGCTACGCTCAAAATTCGTACCTTACGATTTTACTAACATAAACCTAGGACGGACTAGTTTATCCCTTGGGAAACTTAACCGTCAAAACTACGCGATGAGGCTCAGGGTGATATCTTTTATATAGCATAAAGTATAGGAGAGGGCTCGTTGTCGGTTGGCGTGGGCTGTAGGCTGACATGATTCATGACTTACTGTGCTATCCAGTAGCATATATTGAGAGGCCAAAAAAATCCGGCGACGCAACATAACACGGGTTGTCGTGCCGGCTAGAATGACTCATCAAAACTCGAGAGCTCTCCATCAACACAGCATCTCTATTGACTCACACGTTGAAAAGTTCACAATTATCCTTTTTAAGAAGTCTAGGACAAAAGAAAGGCGACAGAAGCATGTATATGAAGCTGGGTGGGATGTGGTAAACAAAATGTCGAACATAAACAGCAAAATGTATTTTTGGCTGGAATATTGAGTGTCTCGAAGCTTTTACACAGAGCGACCTGTATCTTGTAGTTTGTGAGAGTCCAATCTACTCTGCTTTAGGCACATCATTTTAACCAGTCACCAGAAAGATCTTTGTCTCGAATTGAGCTCAGTATCTAATATTGAATCAGATCGCTTGAATTGCTGAAGTTTGTCCCTACTTTCCAATCGAAGTGTCAAGATTACGCGAACTTCAAGTTGCAAGAATGTTTCTGATGAATTCCTCTCGAAAAGAAGTTATCTAGTACCTCTAATCCCACCGTTTTCGATAAGAAGCTGGGCGAGTTCATCGTAACCCCCAGTCATGACTTCATCGAGTGGTGTTACACCTTCGTTATCTATAGAGTTGATATCCACTCCACGTTCTATCAACGTGGCTGACATATTCATATTTCTCGCTCGTGATGCGAGATGCAACGGTGTCTTGCCCTTATAGTTCCGCGCGTTGAGATCTAAGCCGGGTTGGTTGGCGAAAGGTGCCAGAATAGTCCAGTCACTTCGATATATAAGGTGCAAAGGTGTGTTGCCATGATTGTCACGGGCGTTGGCGTCAACCTCGTAACTGTTGAGAAGTTGAAACAAGTGGTCCGCGGAAGGCAAAGAACCAGTACGGCTACTGAGCCAATGGAGGCACGTTTCGCCATTGCGATTGCGAGCATTGACGTCTGCTCCATTCTCGAGAAACACTTGAAAGATCCCATAAAGTTCAGATGCATTCTTCATGACCACATGGAGGCAGGAGTCGCCTCTTCGATCTTGAGTATTGACATCTGCTCCATTTCTGATAAGAAACTCCATTTCCTTCAAGGTGGCCCATCTTGCAGCTTCCATGAGACAGGTGTTGCCGTCTTGATCTCGGGCATGAATATCTGCTCCATATCTGAGAAGCTCCTCCATTATCGTCTCAGATCCTTTTCGGCGTGCAGCAAAATGAAGTGGTCGCATGCCATTATTAGCTGCTCTGTTGACGGATACTCTTTCTTCCAAAAGGAGCCTCACCACTGCCTCATGAGCGTTACCTGCAGCTAGGCATAGTAGAGACGAACCCTTAACGCTACAGGAATCAGGGTCTGCTCCCGCATCGAGCAGTATCTCGACTATTTCTACGTGACCATTCGCTGACGCTAGCGAGATGGCAGTCTCTTGCTTGACGGTTGCGTGGATATCCGCCCCGTCGTCAATCAGCAATTGCACTATGTCGATATGGCCATTCTTTGACGCAAGCATGAGCGATGTCCATCCACGTCCGTGCTTTTCATATCTTTGGGCGCCTCTTCGGATAAGAACCTTTGCAATGCCGAGGTGACCATGCTCACATACCCAAGAAAGGGGGGTGCGAGATGTACCTCCAGCATCTATGTTACATACCAAGCTTGCTGTGATGTCAACTCCATCATAGACCGTTGAAGACAAACCCAAGAGGGCAATCACACTGTTTTTATCTCCTTTAGCCATGGCAGCTATGAGTGGATATCGATATCTTTCTCCGTCTGCCGGAAGGTCGATGTCGGGATCGCTTCTTAGTTTTGTCCGTATGAGAAGAGAATGCCCCCTTTCCGCGAGGATGTAGATTAGACTTGCGTCTTGAGTATATCTGCGGATCTTGAACTTCTCAAAGAAGTTGACGATGCTGATCCAGATACTAGTTCGAAACCAACGCAGGAATTCTTTCTGACAAACAGCGTTCCCGGCATGTTCGGCATGATGTAAAACGAACTGGCTGGCGTAATCTAGCAAGGGGTACGTCTTCTCAGTCTCTTGCCGGACCATCGACCCGATTCGAATAAGGTTGAAGCGTCCCTGGACCACGGCAAGTTGGACATAAGAGTTGCAGCATAGCTTCAGCCTCTCGTGGCCGACGCTCTCCCAGTCCGCCCCAAGTTCTGGCCATAACTCATGGAGGCCCTTGTCCTTGACGAGAAAATCACGAACGGACTCATGTATGAATTGAACTGTCGGATGCCTCGACTTTGTGATCTCAGCAAGGCCTTTCGATGAGCTGATTACACATCTGTCAAAGCAATCGTTGGCATCCGCTGTAGTGAGTTCTGGTAGATCAAGGTCTGCTAAACCTTCTAATGACAACCCTGACCAAAGAGCATGATAATATTCTTCTGGTTTTAGTGGTCGCTTACTGAGAAGAATCCAAAGAAGAGATAGCAGTAGTTCTTCCATATTGGCCTTGCCTCTCCTCAAGAGGTCCTTGAATAACTCACTTAAGCCACTAGGGACTTCTTCGAGTCTTGTCTTTAGAGAAAGTCGACCACGACGATTCTCATCATTCAATACCTCGACAACGAGGACAACCCACAAGAACACTCCGGCTGCTTTTTCGAGCATCCTTGTTTGGAGCTCCGTAAGAAGTGACGGGTCTCTGATTCGAAGATGAGTTTTAATATAAGTTTCAAGGTCGCCGACATGACCTATTTGTTCCTCCAGAATGAGGCGAAGACCTAACCTTATGTCGATGAATGGATAGTGGCGACTAGAGAAGCAGATTTGGAGACGCACACCATCTTCTGTGCATTGCTCGGCTAGGTCTTCAAAGTATTCGACTAAATCCATCACTTGCTGCTCATCACATTCGTCAAGAGCATCGATAAAACAGGTGAAAGATCTTTGATCGAGTTTCGAAACTGCGCTGCGAAGGAGATCTTTAAGGATGTTCAGCGAAGGACAACCCGTTTGACCTGGAGGGACTAATTCAGGGTCGTCTAAGACACATTGAAGGTCAGGGAACCCGTTGAAAAGCTGCAACAGTAAAGATCGATACATGCCAGAAACGGTCTTCTCTAACTGTCCTCCCCGAGCGTTGAAGAAGAAAGAAGCTGTTAAAGTCCGCGAATCGCGGTCTTTTCTCTTCGCCTTTAAGTAAATAAACTTCATAATTGTGGATTTTCCAGCTCCAGGCTTGCCTCTAATCCAAAGAAAGCCATGGTGTTGTGATATTTCCTGCGGGTTGGTCCACGCAAGGTAGTCAGGATGTTTGAGGAACCAATGGCAAGTTTTGGAATAAGCGGCCTTGATAGTGGTCTTGCGAGAATCGATCTCCTCGAAGTTTAGGGATTCCAATATCTTCTCACGGCGTCCGGTTGATATACAGTGTTCATCTACAAAATATCAGCGATGATACAAATCAGATGGGAGTATCTGGTCAATCGTTTGAAGGGGTGATAGACCGGGAACTACTTACTCTGGGTTAGTGAGTAATCAACTTCGACTGATTGTGCATCTCCTCCCCAAACTTCCAAGAACTCATATGCATAAGCTGCCGCTGTTGCTGCTGCATAACGTTGCCATTCTTCACCCTTATGGGAGTCCGAGTAGTCACAAATGCCACGAATTGGCAGACAAGGCATGATATCCATCAGTCCGGCAGCTTCCATCTCGAAACAAATAACATCCAGTTCTCGAGCAATTTCGTCGCGACTAGCTGCATCTTTCATGAGCTGGTTTGCTGAGGCGATGGCCCCGTAATGAATAACAGGATCGGTTGAAACTCGTATCTCTCTCGCTTCCAGCTTGGACTGATCACATTTGTCACAAGTAGACGCCGAAGACTCATGGCCGTACGACGATCGAAAGAGGCGGTCCGGTTCGTTTGGAAGGCAGTACGCAGGATATTCGCTCATTTTATCTCTCAAAATCAATGGAACTCGGCTACTGTTCAGCTCATGTCGCGATCGTAAATTCGAAATAACCGTGCGGATGGAACTGTCGGGTATCTTCGGAACTGCTGTCCTTTGAAGTCTGCCATTAACTGTCTTTCCCAGGTCAGACTGCATGACCCTGATGCCTACGACGATATCCCCAAGTCGTATATCGGCCTTGGTAGGGACCCCGCCACCAATTCCCACCATCAGACCAATTCTGATCTTAGGAAAAGTGCTTTTTATATTGCTCAAAACGCTTGCGGCATTATTTGTTCCATATTGACCCGCCGGTAAACAGGCTATAACGATGTTGTGTTTCTGCATGGTTCCCAAGATGTAGGAGTTAGTGTCATTGACCCGCCGGGGGAGATCATCATGTTTTTCATCGAGCATGGCGCGAGCAGCGGCCATCTCGATGTGCAGCGCGCAGATCCAGGCGACGGTATAGCGGTCATACAAAGGATCATTCTCGAAATGCTGAGTGCCGGCTCTGTGTCGTTTTGCTTGGTGGACTAGAGTCACATCGTTGTCCAAGGACATTCGCCACCGGTCCATTTTCATCTACTCGTCGGGCGGAAAATGCGAAGAACAAAGTTGATCTTAGTTTCTTGACGGCTGAAGATGGTTTGCCCCTTCAGATCGTGGGCTGGGCTAGTGACACGAGCAAGAATGCTTCGTTTTTGTTGACAGTGAAAGATGATGCAAGAGGGGAAATTACAATTAGGCTGTGAGCGACAAACCTGCAGCAGTGGACTGTCAAATGCCTGCAAGTCAGCCTCTTAAGGGCTGTTGGTTGCGCAGCCACCTACAAGGATAATGGGCACATGCCACCCAGGCCTAACTAATCAGCTGTCTCATCAGTCAACACGATCTCCCAAAGGCACTTGGCATATTTAGGACAAGTGATCAGAGCATCCAGTTGGAATACCTCTACCTTGCTACTGAGGAGATAAGATTTAACATTTCCTAGTTTCCTTGATGAAATAGAAATAGACTTTTAGTACTACCCCTCAGCGGGCTGTGCCGTTACAATTCCCCTGAGGCTATGCCTATTCTGGATGCCAGGTTAACTAGCTACGACTCAAGTCGCATCTGCTCAGCAAAGTACCAGCTCATAGTCTACTGACGATTCTCTCTGTCTTAGCACTGGTAGAACCCATATATTATGCTAGAGATTGCACCTTAAGAGAAATGCTTTTTTTTATTAGTCTTGAAGCCGATGTTATGATTTCTATGGTGATATAAGGTTTAGCGAGATAAAGGCAATAAATACTTTAAGCTTTAGAGCCCTTTGGGTTTCATCCTGCTGAATATCATGCGCTTGTGTGTATATGTGCGTAGAATTAGATTATAATTAATATCATCAGAAGTATGGTTTGCAGAAGTTAGATACAGCCGGAAGCTTAATATCAGCGTGTATAAACATAGCTCAAGAGTACCCAAGCCTGTTTCTCTAACTTCTGTCCCATGTGTTAGAAGGTTCGTACCCGGAGGGAATAGAGATATGATAGTTGCCGGTACATAGGAAGTAGAATCCTCCTGGCCGCTTCTCGCGGTCCATCTTGGCAATCTCAACATAGATCCAACCGTTTAAGCAGACGCGCAGAAACTTCTCCGAATCTTTGTAAGCAGCATCACTTACACCATTCGTATGCGCATAGCGCAATGCAATCGACTTTTTCGCGGGCTTTATACTAACAGACAATCGCCGGGTAGTAGCCTCAGAATTCCATACCACGGAAAAAAGCATTACTCTCGAGGACATAGTCAGGGGTGAAATCTCCAAGAGCTACACTCTCAAGTTTGATGACAACTCGTTATTGAAGGATCGTTCGTGAACGATGCCTGGAACAGATGATCTGGTGCGCTTAGACGGTTGTAATCCATATGACCCTCCATTTTTTCCCTGAAGGATGGTCGAGACCCGGCTGGGGTTCAGTTCCTGCCTGGCCCTTAAAGTTCGTCACGGCCATGCGAAAGGAATACTCAGGGATTTTGGGGATCGCTCGGGTTGAGTCCCCTTGATGTCTCCTATTTATAGGCGTACCTTGCCCGAATGGGCGGTGCTAAACCGGAGGCGGCAACAGCTTGTCCGCGATTTGCTCCTTGGGATCGTGGTCCCAAACCTGACAAAGCCTTTGATGAAGGCAGGCCGTTGCTCTCTTCATTCAATCCCAAAAAAATAATTTAAGGTTACAATACTCATTCACTCAACATGGGATAGTGCCTGTAATATAACTATGAATAAATTGTAATCTTGAGCCTCTTTGCATGATTCGTGTATGGCCAGGATTTTCCGTCCCAGAAGCCTGACCTTAAAGTCAGAACTTAAGGACCCACCAGTTCGTCTTGCAAAACCACTACTTTAGAAAGTCAGAACGGCAAACCTTATAGTTAATATATGCATTACGTAAAGGAGACCGTAGAGGCTTGGCCATCATCACTGTAACTAGCTACCATAAATATCATTATCCGAATCGCAGGGTACCTAGACCGCTAATTCCCTGGAGTAATAACCAAGGACAGTTCTGAGACAAGAAGTGTTTTTTAAAAACGAGAAATAGGAAACTCAATACGACTAATACCATATTATTAATAGCTTACAAGTGCCGGGTTTATAGCATATATTTAACGACCTAACGCGTAATCCGGTATATCGAGTTGGACTATATTTCTTACGATAAGATAAATATACCTCTGCCTTTCATATACTCCAAAGGTATAAATACCGGGCCACACAAATCTAGCTACGCCTGAATTGATAGCCCGCTCTCGCCCTTAGCTTTACACTCGCTAAGTATTATGCCATAATAGTAAGGGCAGATTTCTCAGTAGTACTGAGAAGCTGCCTGCTGATCTAACAGATCTTTCATGAACGGCTTATATCCCACGATAATTATCACGTATCTCCTAAATCCAGAGGCACGCAGCGTAGTTACTTTCCGTACTTCATATTTGAGGCAGTGCTAGAAAGGTTGCCGTATACCATCAAACCACAGATCGAAGGCGAGGATCACACAAGTACTTTAACCGACGGAGAAGCTTGAGGTATTACTTAAAGAAAACTTACGTCCGTGGCCTAGGGGAAGTTGCGATATACTGAATCTCGAGAGTATACTATTTTATCTTGATTTTCAGTTTTATATTGACCTTCCATATCCGTAAATTACCAAGTCAGTAAAAAACTTATTGTCTTCTAACTCCGGTCAAGACTTAATAGATAGAGAGGGTATGTAGCCGGTATTATCTTAGCGCTGCTCTCCAGATACAGTTCATAGGCAAGGTTACCATGTTGCGGGTGGGGCTGTTCTAACTTTGTGAATCCCCAGGGGCCGAAAAGCGACACCAGTATGTCGACTCAGCCGAGACTCAGAGAGGACTCGGGGAGAGCTCAGGTTAAAGCAGCGACTACTCAGGACGGTGGGCGAGAAAGGAAATACTGCAAGTCGATATTCACATTACGTATTAAACTGTTTCATTCATAGTTAGTCATATATCCAGACTCTGGAATAAGACAAAGTGTAAAGCCTGACTTACGGACAACCAAGTGGGCGTATTTCGATATCACAGGCGCCCAGATCAAAACAGCTACCAGCTGTCCAACACTCCACGTACCCGTCTCTCCTCGAAGCAGTAAATCCAACAATGGCGTCTTGATGACGGCCAATCCAAAACCTATGCAGGCAAGGGCGCCAGCTTCTCCAACGTGGATCGCGACAAGAGCTGCTTTCCCAAGTAGCCATTTAGTCCAGTTGTAGACTCCCAGTCTTCTCTTGGAGAGCAACTTTTGTTTCCCTAGAAACCGCTCGGAGCGGCTAATCAAATCCCAGAGCTTCATCCACCACAGAATGGCAAGCAAACCAAGGAACGCGTATATACTCGCTGCAGGAAAGGTATACCAGTAGAGGCCATCAGGCTCCTCCACGCAGAACGTTCGAAGGGAAGGACGGCCGCCGCACTCTTCCAGTTCATTTTGATCTTGGAACATCTGGTATATCCTGTCAGGATCGGGATTGGCTGCCGTGTCTGCCGCAGCGCCAGCAAGGACCAGCGCAATCGTGGACAGAAGGAGGTAGTACATCGAGTCAAGCTGTGCCCGCCGAAGTGTTATCTGGCCAAGGATGATAGGCCAAGCTCCCATGCCTGCCAGGAACTGGATACTATCCTGGTTCCAAAGCAGGCTCTGCCAGTTCTCTGCGCCTGTGAAGATGGCTGATCGCGAACTGGCAGTCAACAAAGCAATTTCAATGGCAACGACAAAAAAGCATTGTGCTTCGTGAAGTTCTGCGAGAAACGTGCTGGTGGCGTGTGCGAGGTTGGTTATTTCTAGACGTTCCAGTCCCGATACGCGATGGGTCAATAGACTAGGACCTGGGTTGCTTCTGCGGAAGAGATGGCTGAATATAGACGTGGAAGTGTTGATGAGTTTGTTGATTCTTAATAGTAGGAAGAAAAGCCATGAATACACTGCCATTGCTGTCTGGGTGATGTACGTTATCAGAACCTGCCAGGGTAAGCATCTATTGGTCGCAAGTGAACAGATCCAAAGCACTTACGCCAGGACCAGCGATGTCAATGTTGATATCACTTTCAAGCCCATTGCAAAGCGGCTCGAGGGCCTCATACATTCTGATCCACTGAACAGTGCTGCCCTTGCTGTAATCAGAGCCCAGAGAACCGATAGAGCACTCGCCCATACTGTTATCGCGACAACTTGCAACTGCACATTCGTATGTGAGGTTAAGGACTGCCTTTCCGTCAAAGTTGGTCTCGTTTGTGATCGTAAAGCCCCACAAAGCACTCTTCACTTGCTCCTTTGCTGTCTCATTCCCAAACTCAATTCGCGATTGATCAAGTGTAGAAAACGTGGTGTTTGCAAGTGCCAATGATGCCAAAGAAAGACACTGCCAGAGACTCTTCCACGACCCAAACAAAGTTGCCGGGTCAATGCATATCTCCGGACAGGTCTTCTCGCCAGGTGAGCCATTGTGGCCGAGACAGGCGTCGTAGAGCAGTGTTACTGGCTCGATTGGACAAGTCCTCTCCTCTGTCGAGCCGGGTAAAAAGATCCCATGATCGAAGCAGAGTTCCTCGCAAAATTGTGCTCGTGTCAGGTCGTGATGCGGCGTCTTTGGTGAAGCCATCTTTCCATCCGCTGTCGGTGAGAACCCTCACTATCCCCTGGTCCATGGTGGCGAGCGAGGTCGTTTTTGCATGTCGAGTCTGAATTCTGGGTTAACGTGCGTCCAAGCTCATCAGCCTCATCTAAAATCTTGGTAGACAGGAGTCAGTTTGATGAAATTACCAGATGTTGTTGGTGAAAGAGGCGCAGTAGTATCACGTGTAGCCTGTTGGTTGCCCCTTGTTGTTCCGCCAATCATTTGTACCCAGAAACACCTATCCCTGCAGTTCTATGCTTCTTTGGATGCAAGAGAGTAGGGTCTATATTTACAGATATATGATTATTAATGAAGAGGGTGTGCGTTTTCTTGGAACAGCGATATAATTTGATAGACGTTCCGTTCTCTCAATCCTGCTCCTGATTCTATCTCACCACGAATTCGAAAGATTTAAGAAATCCTAGCTCTATTACTCATAGCTGCACTGACTCCCACACAAATTGAACTGGGATGCCGAGGGCTTTAATAAACTTTCCACACCTATACATCACTGTACCTTCGGCGTGGAATAAACTCTCATGCCTCTGATAATTGATACACATTATAGCCTCTACCGTTTCTCCCCAAATCTATAACAGCCCACGACTACTGAACTAAAATCAGCTATCAAGCTTTTCAATAGCTCCATCAGGTGTTATATAACTCTTGGCACAGATACCAGCAGTAAGAGTTGAGTTTAAGTTATTGGGAATGCTAAATGAGTGATGATTATGCTTCGTCAAACAAAGCTTGTGACGAAAGTTCTGAATCCCTCATGTGCGTGCATTAATGAGTAGACTTAGCTTTTACTGTGCAGCGCTGAGTCACCATAAATTTGATCTTTCTTCCAGCGAAACGATGATATAAATTCGCGTCTCCGTCATTGAGTTGTCCCTTCTTCTCTTCCTATTCTTTTATTCACCAAGACCGTCATCCACTACAAAAAAAACTCTCAAACAGCAGATTCTATACTCTGTTTTATCCAAGTAACATCATGGACCCTTTCAACAAACTTCCGACAGATTTACGTCTGTTGATCTTCATCCAGCTTCGATCCAAACGCTGGATCCAACAACTCATTCGAGCTTCACCCACCATGTTCCGAGCGTATGCCGCATCAAGAGACAATATCACACAAACCTTGCTAGCCTCGGAATTAGATGCTGATATGTTACAAGACGCCATTGCTATTTTACGCTGCGCACCAAAGCAAAGATATAGTGACTATCACGAACATGGTGTATGGGGCTATGAATGTCATAAAACATTCAAGTCCTGGGCGAATCGCATGCTTCCCAGGTCTCTCGAGCACATTAAGGGAGAACTCTTCGAACAACTTGACAAGTTACACAGTCGGTTACTCTTCTTCATCGAGGACTACCTCACCAAGGCGACTGCTCTCCACCCACCACGGGAGTATCTCTGCCTTCCTAGCCTACTTCCAGCTCAAAACACCCTACTGTTCAAAGGAGAGGTAGTTACGACAAGGCTTGACGCAGCAGAGCTTTCGAGCGCAGAAAGAAAGCGCCTTTTGAAAGCATTCTTGCAGTATGAGCTTGACTGCGAGATGGCTCGCATTTCGGAATCATGTCTTATTGGACCACTGAGAGAGATTGATGGCTCTGGAAACCGGCAGCTCCTCGAGACTGATTGGCAGGCTGTCAAATGCGTCCGCACCTATCTATGCTCCCTTTATGGTGCAATGTTTGCTCAATGTCGCATTGATTCGTGGCTGCCAGAGGTCCCAAACAACTCATACCTTGAGACAGGTTTGGCATACCCAGACAATTTCTACTCTGACCCCGAGGCTTATGCCGCTGATATGGGGTTGGTATACCCAGGTAACCTCTATCCCAACTCCGAGGATTATGATGTCGATATGGGTACACCGGAAAGTGAGGATGAGGAGCAAGAGAAGGCTTCATTTGAACTCGCAAATTATGGATTCAGTCTTGCCATGCCGTTTCTCCGATATGCCACATCTGGCGTAGCTGAAAGAACGTGCCTCAAAAAGTGGCTCATCAAAAGATGCCACTTCAACGGTGAGGGTTATGTATATGGCGATGGTGCGGATAGGATCGGCTATTCCTACAACAGGTTGAAGGACAACTATAGCGAGGCCTCGGGTATGTGCCAGATGCTTGGTCATCATATGCAAAGTTCTTCGATTCTGCTACGGAAGATCTACCGGCAGCGGGCATGGCTATTTCTGGATGACGACCGACTGTACCCAGCACCTGGATCTACTCTTTGGCCACACTTTCCGACGCGTCAAGTGCTTCAAGGTGAGCAGAAGCAAGCCCCGAGAGGACGCTGCTGGACTGGTGAAGAGTCTTACATCAGATCCTTGCGTCGGTCACAGTCCTGGCACGACAAGAAGAATGGAATACTCTCAGACAACTCGGTGGCTGTACAGCCTTGCGGCTCCAGACTCAATACAGAGCCACCTCGTACAGAACAATTGGCCCCACTGCCTGAGGTGATTGATGGAGAAATAGATTACGTGGAACTTGTTGCGTTTTGGCAGTGAGTTTAGTACGAGGCTGAAGGTTGGTGGTGGTAGAGTCTCCAAGGGGATACATGATCAAAACAGTCACAACGATGAAAGACACATTGGTGCGCAATTTTGATCTGCCGACCAAAGGGCCGATTACTAAGGGAGAGCTTGTTCATGGATACCAAGATTGATAAGGGGTATCATACATTACTAGATATATTAAGGAAATTATATACGTCGTGTGCAGTTGTGCAATGAATCAAACATCACAGATATAAGTTGTTTATCCTCACCTACTACTCGTGATAGAAGGACCTCGGCTCCGCTCTTCCACAACAGTGACCTGCTTGGGGTGCCCAGTATTCGAAGTCAAGGGCAGCTCATCCCCAGACTCACTTCCCTCTTTGAACGGATCGTGCTTCGGGTTCGTCTCAACCGTGACCTTGAAATCTGTTCGTCGATGAATACCAGGACCGTTGTTGGCTCCGCTAGGCAAGTCATCATCAGAATCTCCTGCAACAACCTTGGATCGGTGCGTCAATTGCATCGCGTTTCCTCCTGCTTGAGACCAGGGAGCGTCGTTTGTTCGGTGCTGGCTGGCGGCGTGGTTCGAGTGCGATAATGAGGGATAGAATTCGTCGGCGTTTTCACCTCTTGCGAGACGGGTGATGAGCTTGGCCATGGACATTTCGATGTTGAGCTTGACCATGTATGTAACTGGGTGGAACTGGATGAAGACGGTTTGGTTTGGTAGCCACATGAGACCAATGAGCAATGCCTGTTGTTCATGTTAGAACATGTCGAGGTTGACAACAGACGGAGATACTTACATCCATCAGAATGGAAACAAACATGAGCTTGGCGTTGAATGACACCAGAGGAGCATATTTGGTCAAGCGATGCTGCTCGATAAGTCGCTTCTTGACGACATGGAGGAAGTACCAGTTGAGCAAAGCATCAACAATCAGGATGATGACTTTTGAGGCTCGGTCCCAGTATCTGTTGATATCAACGATACTATAAGATATTAGTACCAATGCATTGATTTATTGTAAAGATTCAGAGAACTTACAGTTGACTCGCGGGAGGGACAATATGAGACGGAATGAAAATGCAAAAGACCAGAATGTTGACGCAAGTAATGAGCACAGCGGTGCCCCATTTCAGCTTAAAGATGGTAGATCGGTGTTCGGCGATGATGGAGATTCGGTTGATGATAATTTGTAGAAGAAGTTGCACTTGAAAGACCCAGAAGAAGAGGATGAAGAAAAAGACAGGCACGCTGTGAATGTTAGCCATGTGTACCGATAGTGTGCGAGTGTCTGAAGCGTACGTCGGGCCAATGTGTCCGTCGAGGAACAGCCATCCCAAGATGGCGATGGCGAGGTTGGCGACAATCTCTCCCCAGAGCATGTAGATGTATGTACTCCTCAGCGGATTGCGGTTCCTCCGCGTCTGCTTGATGGCCTCCCAGACGGTAAGTAGACCAAAGCCGATGGTGAAGCCCATGGCCATGGAGGCGATCTTGATATCATTGGTGCTCGCCATGTCGTATGCAAAGGAATGGACTCTCTCCCCTCTCAAAAGTTCAAAAGAAGAAAGAAGCAATCAATCATCGACCCCTGTGCAAAAGAGGGAAAAAGGAACAAGACGTGGATCTGGGGTTTGGGCGACACCATGGTTTATGAGATCGAGACCTTGCCCGTTTTTTCTGGCTCAGTACAGAAACAGAAAAGCAGCCAAGGCATGACCAACGAGCCCCGCTGCAAATCAGGAGAAGGATCGAGACGGGATGACAAGCCAGGAACGGGCGCGGGGCTTGGCCGTAGTGGTGGTAGTGGTAGTGGTAGTGGTAGTGGTAGTGGTGGTGGCAAGGAAAAATGGCTGGAATCTTTTCTGCGCTACGCTACTCATGGCGCTATGGCTTTCGCTTTGACCCCTCAGAGCCCCTCTAAACTCGAGACGAAAGGCTCCCGTAGCGTCTGATTTGAGGAAACCGGATTTGACGTGCTGTCACGTCTTGGCTGTTTGGATATCAGGGGACTGCTATTGACCCTATCCCTGTCTCCTGTCTGCTGCAGCAGCATGGCATTCTACATACGGATACGCGCATGGTTTGATCGTCAAACAATCGCGCTACAGAACGGAATTGTCCCGGTTCTGGCGGGGAAGATCCCCGTCATGGCGTCCTTCACTCTGTTCTCGTTATCACCACCTTAGCTAAGATTTTCCAATGGCTCCGGTCGACATTTCCTCTTGAGAAGCTGTTCCGTTACTCGGCCCTTTCTCGCACGTCTCCTCTTTTTCCTTCTAGACTCTCAGTGTTTTGCCTCAAAAGACATCTCCACAGAATCGTTGCAGCGCCACTCTCGAGTCAGCAGCCACGTAGCGGGTTGGCAGATGTCAAATTTCGGCACTTCCAGGCCTCTTTCAGATAGAGCTCCGCAGCCGCGGCGCTCCCCGGTGGTCATTGATACCGAGCCATTGGACCGGTGTACGCAGCCAGCACAAGCCATGGCTGCTCGTCTGATTTGTTGAGATTCTGGGCAAAGAGACTATCCCTATTTACGCTTTGACTTGAAACAAAACTGGATAAAAGTTGATCATCCACGTTTTTAGTCATGATTGTGAAAATCTTGGCCTTGGCTTGACTCAGTTTCGTCTACAGCCACAAACCAATGTCTCAGCTTTTTAGGTATAGTGTGTATAGTGCAGTGTAACAGTGACATCAGTTGCTTGCTGAATTTCGACTAAACGAACAATGCATGCATGATACCTGTGGTGTTTCTCATCTCAAAGCGATGTGTCGCAGTTTAAATACAGGGGAACCCAAGTGAATGACAAGCATGAAGCAGGGCTCTGCTGGTAATTTGGCGGAAAACCGGAAATAAATGGAATCGCATAAAAGGCCAAGTATCAGATCTTTCCACTTCCACTCCACAATGTGGATTGCGGAAGATTTCCTCCTGCACTAACATTCCATGTTACGGATATAAGTTCGGCATTGAGTGCAGAATCTCATCTCATCTCACCACGTGGAAACAAACTCAATGAACGGACGCATCTGGCTAATGTATCTACCTGACTCTCTGCGTTATGACGGCTTCGATACTAAGAACCGGCGTTAAAATTAGTGAGGCTCAGCCGTTTGCGCAACCATAAGATTACCGCCAAGCAGCGTTCTACTACCCGTCAGCAGAGAATTTTTTTTACCCCTAAGAATCCTGTTGAGATCGTAGAATAACCTGTCATCTTCAGCATTCTTATCCCCTATCGGATCTTGTCAGACCAGGGTCGTAGTCGAGATGGAGCGAGCTTAATGATCCATCCACCAAGTGGATCGTCAATACACCCCAGGGCCCAGGCAAACGAGGCTCAAAATGAAGCCAGTCCTCGAGCCCCTACTTGACGGATCTCGCCTTCTTTTTAAATTTCTACGAGTTCATTTCACTGCTGAATCCCTAATTAAAGCACCTGGCATGACGCTGGGCTTCGTATGTGGCTTCAAAAGGCTGGCGGGGATAGACTAACTTTCCCCTACTACTACTTTTCCATGCTTGCCTCAAGTGATAAACCCTAGTGGGTAATATAATCACGTTTGATCGACATGCTGTTGAGCAACGTGATTACGCACTGACTGGATGATGCAAGCAACTATCGCCAAAAGTTGTGATCTGCAGAACCATTGAAATGCAAAGGACGTGCGGACTCCATCTTATCTCTCGGGTGAAAGGAAGCTCGATACATTCTAGATCTAAAGTAGAACTAAGGCACACGATATCACATTAGATAGTGACATACAACTGTACTAGCTGACTAGACCTAGTGGGCCTTGTCCCAAAGCAAACTATCGCGTGTATGCTGAGATATTGTCGTTTTTCCTCTCGAGGATAGGCAATATCGAATCTTCAATGAGGGGATGGATATTACAGGGACCATTATTGAGGTCGTAATCGAGAAAAACTCCGAAAGCCTCGGCTGTATCAGATCTCGGTGTCCATTACCTAAAGGGGAAGCCAGTTCATCGCTCCGATGGGCTCAGTTACGAACTCGGACAGCTAATAATATACAGCTGGATCCAGACCCCGATTCGTTACGGCTCTGACACGAAACCGGAAGGCGAGTGCTTCGCTTAAGATTGCTTTTAAGCACAGGGCCATGCAGACGATCTTTACGTTAGGGCAGCTTGGCGGCGGGGGTGTAAAAGGCTCCGGCCTATACGTGCTCATCACTCGTTTAACAGCCTACGCTCATAATTACAAACTACAAGAGGATGGTATAAGAGCAGTATATAAGCTTATTTAGGGTAGGATTACTAAAAAGCTTAGGAACTTAATATTACTTTGCTATTGCATTAGGCTAGAGGAAGCTATACTACATAAATTCTTATAGTGTATTTTACTAAAGTGACGTCTTTTCTTGCCTAATCTCTACTTGGTTTACTCAGCCGATAGGCTAGCATTTTCTTGAAACCAATGTTTTATAGAGCGGTTCTCCGGAAGTCCTAGCTCCCGGCACAGTTGTCTAAGGTTTGCAAACCCATCCAATACTCACTTGTTTCGGGAGCAAGACGCTGCTGATCCAAACAGCTCATGCACGATTGTATTCGGCTTCTTTAACATGCATACTATCACAATGCCAAGGCAATACAAACAGTATGTGTTTCTATAATATGCAGGGGTTTAATTCATTAACTCTGGACATGAGCTAGTTCAAAGCTCCCGGCTTCACTAACGTGGCAGTTGTATGATGTTGAAAACGAGGATGTAACGCACCACGTTTTCAGGCAGCGAGGTCTTTGCTTTCATGTTGTATTCCAAAGGCAAATCGAAGTTCAAGACAAGATGCTCGAGTTGACAGGCCAAGGTAGACAACCTCTGGACAGAGGCCAGCGAGAGTCCCACCCTTCCCAAGGTGAAGCAAAACTTCATCTGAACATCCAGTTCATCGCATTAAGTTTTGGCAGAGAGTTATCAAACTATTTCTTTTTGGTAGTTTTTGGAAATTCCTTTATCGAGAAATGCCCCCTGCCGCCGCCGCCATGTCAGGCAGTCCAGTAAATAAAATAATCATAATACTATCTAACGTCAGTTAGAAGATAACTAACTAGTTCAGGCAATTTAGCCTAGAATTTACCTAAAATATGCTCTATTTATTATAGTAGCCTTCTAAACTCCTAGCGGATATCCCGATTTCTTGTCAACCCACCCGCATGTCCACCGATGCGAGCCACCTCACTGCCATGGGGCTTCCTCTCCCGGCCTCTCAGTAACTCGATCTTCCGATAATCAAGTTAGGAGGCGAGGTAAAACGTAAAAAACCCTCAAAGAGATCGTATCTCGTGTTGTCTGAAGGTCCTGAGGTCTGCCGATGGAAGACTCCCTTCAGCACCTAGATTGATGGTCACGACCAAGTTCAGCACGTCGACGACTGGCTTGCCCTTCTATGCAGTGACGACGATCAACTCCTTTCCACAAAAAGGCCAAGATAAACTAGATAGAATACCACATGCCCTCTGTTCTGCTTCTTGGACCATCGAGATCGAGGGCAGCCGCTAGCTCGAAACAATATGGATTCGCCGGTCATCCCCTCCATACCCATCACGTCTACCGACAACTGTCCATACATACCATGAACCAAGAAAGGCATACCCAGCACCAGGCAACATGTATCAATCCACCAACCACGAGACCGTTACTCACCAGACCGTCTTCAACCAGACCATTACTTCACCCCATTCTATGTATTCGTTCCATGATGAGTTCCTGGAACCCTGCAGTATTGACAATGTATGGATGATCGGGACCATATTGGTCTGTATTAAAATCATGGCATTTATCCAAAAGCGCAGCAGCTTCCTTATAACGACCTTGTCTGCTTCTCAGGTCTGCTAGAGCAACTACCCAGGGCCACCTAACCTCAGGTCTGACGACCCGACTTCGCTCTAGGGTGCGCAGTCCAAGAGTCAAGAGTTCGTCGGCTTCCGCTAACCTGCCCTGCTTTTAATATATCCCACCGAGACGCTTCATACTTTCCAGGGTCATCGGATGCTCCTTGCCAAGTATGTCTGTGGATATTTGCATAGCCCGTAGCGATAGGCTTTCGGCGTCTCCTATTCTTCCTCGTTCTCGATATGCATATCCTAGGTGCAGCATAGCTTTTAACGTCTTGACGTGTCGCTCACCAAGTTTCGTCCTTCTGATGACAAGTATTTCTTCAAGCAGCCGGGTCATATCCTGCCAGCGTTCCAGCCTCAAGTAGGTCGTAGCTAGGTATTCCTTGAGGGATAAGGTCTTTTCGTGCTCGCTACCTAGCCACTCTCGACAGGCGTCGATGGCTTGTAGACAGAGTCTCTCGGCCTGTCCAGGATCACCTCCAATCACGAAATGCTTAACCGTGTTTTCAAGCAGTGCGGTCTTGGTTTCCATGTCGTATCGCAAAGGTCCGTCGAAATTGTCCAGAAGAGAAAGTGCGTGGGGAATAAAAGCTTGATCTTGAGACCATGTGTAGATGCTTAGATGACGGAGATGGACATTCCATAGTATTTGGAGCGCCGCGACGGCGTAATGGGTGATCCTTTGCTTTTCAGCAATCCAATTCCGTGTCACCAACTGCACTAGTCGGTGTACAGAAAGACTGTGATCTTGTCCTTCTGAAACAAGAGAAAACGCCTTGAGAACCCCTATAGCTCTGAGACGTTCCAAAGGGGGGAAATGCCTAAGCTCAACGTATCCTGTGATGAGGCTTTGCTGAATGCCTTGGCGATCGTACATGCTCATGAAACAAAGTATCTCAGCTGCGAGCGAATTTTGTTGTTCGATCTGCCGAAATGACAGTGCCCATGTTTTGACCACAGCGTGAGGTGTGCTGGGGTCTCTTCCAACGGCTTCGAAGTCCTCATCAAGCAATTTTATGAGATCCTCGTCGTTGTCGAGAAGGTGAAGATAGTCTTCTGCAGACGTAGTGTTCTCCTGCATAAATGCAACTGCTTGAGCAAGTGCAAGCGGAAGATGCTCCAGTTGGCAGGCCAGGGCGGACAACTCAGAATGGTCAGTCGACAAGCTGTTCAGCAGGTCTCGGGCCTCTCCATCCGCCAGCCGGCCCACCTCGATGAAGTCCTGACCTTTCGTAACCTTAACAGCAACCTGCTTATTTCTCGTGGTGACAAGCAACATTCCTTGGGCACAAGCTGGTAGATACTGGCCGAGGTTTTGATTCCCAAAGAGAAGGTCCACATCGTCGGCATTATCGACGACCATGAGCCATTGCTTTTGGTGTTCAGCCTCAAGCCATTGCTTGACCAGTTTCAAAATATTAGCGTCGGGATTGTCGTAGCCAGGTATCTGGCATCTTTGCGCGATTGTGGCATAGGACTGGCGCATGCGGTCGGCGTTGCTGGTATGAACCCAGAATACGGACAGCCCCGGGTGCTCGGCGTGTGCATGATAGGCGTGGGAGAGGGCGATCTGCGTTTTCCTTGATCAAGTCAGTCACATAGTCGTCTCCTATCATATGCTTACCTACCCAATACCGCCCAGTCCAAACAGCGCAACGACAGCATGTGGGTTTTCGGGGTGCAACCGTTGTCGCAGGGTCTCGAGAATGCTTTGTCGCCCAACGAAGGCTTTGTTTTCTGGGAACGGGACTTGAACTGATGAATTCATTAGCAATCTCTTGAGATCAAAGAGTGGTACTGACGTACAATGAGGCACCCACTCTTGTCGAGCTACGTCTACATCTACGGTTAGCCGACGTTCCAATGGTGAAAGAGCGACTTTCTGGTCACAGACCTATACCGGTTGGGATGATCCAATGGCGCAGTACGGCCTTGGTACATGCAGCTGCTGTCGCTGCGGCATAACGCTGCCATATCTTGGACTTGTGGCTGTCGGCATAATCGCAGGCAGCTTTGATAACAATACAGGGAAAGTTATCCCAGGCGCCGGCCCCCTCCATCTCGAATGCTATGACACCGTCACTTCTGGATATGTTATCGCGCTCTTGACCGGACTTGATAACTTTGTCGCCCGATGCGATCCATTCATCAGCCGCGTATCACCGAGATGCTGCGTGCTTTCTTCAGCCCGCCTTACCTCGACTGGTGGCTAGCCTGTATCCAAAGGCCGGAGCGAGTGTATCGTTATCACAGCCACTGGCTTGTTCGCAGATCAGCAGCCGAGGCCTTCAGAAAAGGAATGTTGAGGCTGGGTCGGCAGCAGCCATCTATGATTGAAGCGAGTTGCTCCTCGTCTATCGGCCTGGAATGATTCTAACGTCTACCAGTATTGGATAACCCTGTGTTTGATAGGAACACTTGAGCCTATGATTGAAGTCCTGGGTTCCTATCCTCTCTTCGGAGATCATTCACGCTCCGGCATGGCAAAGGTCGACGCTCGGTTTGTTGGAACTCACGCTCGACTAGCTCGCAGTATACGGTGGCTTGATGTTCAGAGCCAGATTGCCCAAGATGAGCGGCCTCAGTTGAATCCTTCAGCTGCGACTCCTCTGCGACAACAGTTAACCACCATTTTCCGACTCCCACGATTCTTTCTCAACATCTGCTTGAATGCATGGCTTCTCGTCCCCGATATTGCCAGGCGAGCAACTTACAAACTACTCAAGCGAGCTGGATTATATCTGTACGGGAGGAGCAATTCTTTCTCCGTTCAGCGTCTCCCTTTTGGGCTTTATCTGAAATCATCGACACTTTCCGGAGCACGGAATGAGCTTAATGCGGTCAACATGGTTCGTCGGTCCACAACAATACGCGTTCCCCGAGTCCTGGACTTAGTACCAGATGATAAACGCGCGTACATTCTGGCTTCCCGTCTTCCTGGCGTTCCAATTTCACGAGCCATGGACATGCTTTCCGATAGGGACTTGGATGAATTCCTGGCATGCATGCAGGGCTTCATAGCGCAGCTGAGAGCCATCCCAAGAACTGACGATAAAAAGTTCCTCATCTGCAACACGTTGGGTGGACCTTGTAGCGATTTAAGGATCCAAGACGCCGATCCTGTTGGCCCCTTCGAAGACGAAGAAGCCTTCAGCCAGTGTCTTCGCAATTCAGATGATCCAGCCCGGAGAGGACACGATATCTTATTCAGTCACTGCGACCTGGACTTGAGCAAAATTCTCGTCGATCGAATCACGCCACAAGATGGGACAAGGGGCTGAGCGGTTACTGGGGTTATAAATTGGGAATACAGTGGTTTCTATCCCGAGTATTGGGACTGTACAAAAGTGCAGTTCAATAGCATTTTCTATTATGAGCGTTGGATACGGGCTTTGTTTGACATGTTTCGGCCGTTTGGTGGTTATTCCAAGGAGCTTGAGCTTGAGAAGAAGAGCTGGCTAGAGTGTCCAGGTTAAAGAATGAATGTTGATTGACACCTGATTATACTTATTTGTTCACTCTCCTCTAAGATACTATATTTGAGGATATCTAAAGAAATATACTGATCTAGTCTAACTTTATGACAAATTCCGTCCTGAGATTCATCGCGTTTAGACGATGATGCGTTCAACTTTAGACCATTTAGTTACCTGCCGTTCATCCAACTACAAACTCAACGTTCTCCGATAGGTCCGTGACTAAGCTGAGCGATTCTGCGCTCAACAGTCCTATGTGGGTGGCAGGGAGAATGTTGTCGCTAAGGAAGAGGAAGAAGTTATAAGATCTTGGTTCGTAGACAGATGGAGCGAAGGTCGCCCTGGGCGAGGTGTTCGGTGATAAACGACTTGAGTTCGACATGGTCGATTACTCCAATAGATGGACAGGGTTGATGAAGAACGATGATTCGGAAACATAGACCAGAATAGTCATATGAAGAGAAGCACTACATGGTGTCAACCTACTAGGTAGTGAGCACGAACATGTGGATTCATCTCCTCTTTCGCGCCATGCTGGTATTGGGCCCGGTAAATATATAGGGAATGGCGATTTGCCGAGGATGCGAATCCCCCTTCTGATAGAGAGCATATTATCAAATCCCTGACTGCAACTCGAGACGGCCTGCCACCGGTGAGTTGCTACGGTTGTTGATGCTCCGTAGAGGCAGTGGTGGCCCACGGATGAAGCTTACTTGGCTACTAGCGAGGGACTTGGTGATGGATATCTTGTGATTCCCAGTTACTGGATTTTGCGAAGGTGTATGGAAACATGCAGTCAATACGATGCTTGAGTGGACCCTAGAGCTGCTCTAGCTGGTGACGTATCGCCTTTCGTCGTGTCTCAGATGTTAGTATTATTGAGGCACGTCGAATGGAAACGAACCAAGGCCTTCTTGTCGCGGTTACCAGCATGCCAACTTGCACTCTTTTGACGATGGGATGGCTCGTCGAATGATTAGATATTCGACTGGGTACCTCCATGGCTTGGTCCTCTGTCTATGATACTACTGGAGAGCGCTCTGAGGTCAAGTGTTGGCGTTTGGTTGATTGGTTGTTTGTTTGAAGGTCATGGGCAACATCATATTTGATTGCGAGAAGAAGGTGAATCAACATTGCACCCGTGGCCCAGCTAGGCGGGGCCTGTCTTGTCGCATAATATGGCCTTGTAAATATGCATACCTTATTAATGTACTCCTAACTTTACGCAAAAGAGTATGATAGGCGCGTAAGTGTCTAAGACTCAGGTATATGGGATAATATGTCGGTACGGCTAAGAGCATGCAAATAGGTGAGTTGGGGCTCTTCATTGCTTCACCTGCGAGGAACCAAACGTTACCGAGATAACCCGATTTGCACAACCATTTTCATAGACTGCATGTTGGACTTTAACTATCGTTACAAACCTCAGACCTTTTGCCGTGATCCAGACCTTGCGACGCCGCGCATGAAGCTTCATACAGTACACAACCCAATCCAGTATCCTTACAGTATTCCTGGCAGAATACCATCAATCAAGTATACGCAATTCTAATTCCCGCCGCGAGACCTCGAGTCTCTTACACCACTCCCCTGCTTTTACTCCTCAGTCTCGTGTATCGCCTCCTTGATGCAGTCCTCAAGAGTCTTGTCTCCCATGGGCTTGTCCATAATGTCAACCAGACGGTGACCCACGCTCACAAGTCGGTACAACATAGAATGGCCTCGCTTCTTCCCCTCCTCTGCCCTTTTCATCTCTCGCAACTGTTCAATCCAGTATCGGAGAGGGGCGGCCTGTGCATCAACTTGACCATGCTCATGGGAAACCTCGTCCAAGCGTGTCTGCTTAGCAGCAAGCTCAGTCCTGGCTACTTCCCATTCAGCGCGTTTCCTACTCAAGATGTCATCGTACTGCTTGATCGTAGCGTCAAGCTCTGGAGTGGTGTGCAAGTCTGGGTCTGCCAAGGCCATGGACTCGTAGTGTTGTCGGGTTTGGAAATCGGCGACGTATCTCTGGCGAAGTCTCTCGACCACCGCACGAGCTTTGGTGACCTCTTCAGTCGCCACCTCGTTTATTATGTCTTTGTGGGATAGTGTCTCAAAAAGTTGTCTGCTGTTCCGTGAGATAAACGTGATCTCGCTTGAAGTTCGGTCGATGATAGAGTTTGACCGAGCGATAAGGCCCTTGAGGTAGTCTGCATAAGCTTTTTGAGTGTTGTCTTCTGGCATGTGCTATATCTAAGAGTCAGTACCAAAAGTTCAACGTGTGACTCGGAGCTATCCACTCACAACAGGGTCAAAAAGACGAAATTCATCGATGTCCCCTCCATTCTGGACAGGCTCAGAAGTCGATATATTCTACTAACTCGTCAGTATAAAGCTTAAAGCATAAGAGTAGGTTAAAGCTACTTACACCTACTTCAAGGGAAGCCTCTCCTACAGCGGGCTCTTCAGCTTGACCGGAAGACATGGCCTTGGTATGATCTTCGTCACCGCTTTTAATAACGCGTCGATGTCGTTTCTTGCGGGCAGGAGCTGAAAACGCTGCTGGGACATATTATTTATCGTCTTTATCGTCTACCTCCTTATCGCTCATGTCGATGATGCGCTTGCGAACAGTGTTGCGGCCTATAAGACTAGTGTTAGCAGAATTTTG
Source organism: Fusarium sublunatum (assembly GCA_013623665.1). Taxonomy (NCBI): domain Eukaryota; kingdom Fungi; phylum Ascomycota; class Sordariomycetes; order Hypocreales; family Nectriaceae; genus Fusarium; species Fusarium sublunatum. Next base: position 205,772 of record JABFFF010000019.1, read on the forward strand.
TCGAACTTATGAGCAATAAACATACTTCTGGAGGATTTATAGAGAGTCTCGTTATCATCGTTATCCTACTCATCGTTCTGAGCTGGTGAACGACTCGTAAAGGCATTCAGGTTATTCTGGGATCGGGCGGAGTCCTGTCGCTTCTCCTTTAACCACTCCACTGCCTTTCTGATGGTATGTTGGCTTAAGGCTCCTGCGTACTTGGGGCCGGGATGGCTGAAGCAATTGATGCCTATATACTTGAGTAAATCCTCCTTTCCAACGCCGGGGGCTTTTGGCAGGTGGTCAGCGAGCAGGTTGTTGAATTACTGGATGAGGTTTTGACTCCAGTGTTCAGGCTCAAAGTCTTGCACGAGGTCCCATGGCCAGTCGCCCACACGGTTGTAGAAAGAACGGAACCGCTGGAGTGTTGGCTCGGGGTAATCAGCGTAGCGATGAGGGACCTGGAGATGTGAAGACATCGTGATAGGGCATGCGTTGAGGTAAAAGAGGAGGAAAGGAAGGGGGAGGTAAAGGGAAACATCGACCCCAAAGGTTAGGAAGAAGAGATATGCCAACCAGCTTGAGTCGATGGATGGTGAGAACAAAGGTAGACTTGGGAGAGAATTCTAAACGCGTAGCATAGAAGAATTTAGGTGAAAGCTATGGAAACTTCAGGGGAGCTTTGCCAGTGGCAGATGACACTGCAATATATATTCACTACGCAGTAGGTGCCTTAGTCGGACACTCTTCAAATTTTAGGGGACATGAGACCACTTACCAAGAACCCCTTTAGGCACCTACCTAGAACTGTTTTCTGGAACTTAAGAGACAATCACTTGATAATGGTTTATTGGTATGATACCCAGAACCTATTTACTTGATGAAAGCCGCACGGGAAGCTGTAGTTGGATATCTCCAACCTGTCGCACGTATCCATAAGCCTGCTGGGTTGTTCCAGTCTGTTTGTTACACAGCAGCCAGCCATGAAGCTGCCTAGACAAACCTCATCGACAGCTTTTCTTTCTGCGGAGACAACGACATGATCAAGAAACACGATATCTCAGCCTTGAACAGCTTTTGATAGGGTACGCTCCACCCTGGCGTCTTTAACAGTCTTGACAGAAGCCACTGAGGACGGAAGTGGTGTCATCTCATTGTCGGTCTTGAGGCCTTCTAGAGAGCTTCAGCCACACACAATTCGAATGTCAACATTCCTTCGTGATCTTAGGCCGTCATACATATACGCGAAGAAATCACAACTCGCCTGATTGGAACATTGCGATCGACGAACGAAGACTGACTTGCAAAGCAACGGCCGTTTGAGTACCGAGAACCAACAACTATACCTCCACACCAAACCTGAGAAACACATGTCGCATGGCTGTTCCATCTTATCCTCGAGCTCAGCCCGGTGCCCTGGACACCTTCACGCCACGGAGGGAATACGAATTTGAGATACGGGCCATGGTTTCCAGGAGCCTAGAAACATGGAGATAGGCGTCTCTCTAGATTGGGAGATATATCCTTGTGCCTCTGTGCTTTCTGCTCCATCCCACCTTTAAATCAACTCATAGTTGGGACTCGTGAGGACGCTGCGGTCAAGGTAAGGTGTGCAACCTCCGATGAGCAGCAGGTATGGAGTTCAGGGGAAGCACATGGACAGAGATGGTGACTTCTGTAAATCACGGACTCACCAGTACCGGAGACTCGTTGATGCTGAAGCTCTACTTTAGCATCCACATCTTAGGCTGTCTTCCAGTCCTTACCGGATGCCTTGGCCGATAGTTACTCCGAGGCATTCTACGACTACCGTAGCCTCCCTGCTATCTCACTAACCCATCTCAAAAACCCATAGCTAATTCATGATCCTCCAGGTAGCCACTCACCATTACGCTCGAGATTGACTCGTCACGAAACCGCTCTTCCCCTTTGATTGACCATGATTGCAACTATACAATCCCTTCCATTCTCTCAACGAAAGCTCTCCTCTCAAGACACGTACGACGATATCTATCCGCCCCGATACCGACCGCTTTAACATCCACCCCACCATTCACGTCTACCTTGCCTGGCATCTACTTCGACGATCATAGCATCGCACACATAAACCACTAGGATGCGGGATGGCCTATATCACTTGGTGATATCTTAGATAAATAGTACTGTATTTATCATATTTTACTAAGTCTTTATCGCGACCTTAAAATAAAGACTTATCTATTTTAATAATATGTTTTGTAAGCTTGGAACATGTTCTATAGATATCTGACAACCTCTTAGTATATAGGTAGAAACATCTAGACAGCCGGTCGGCATATCTCGGAAGCATCATCGCGATGCCAAGAGGTAGTTGAGAGACTTGACAGCAATGCATCTTGTTTACTTAGTAGCTACGTCACGATTCAATAAACTCACGATCGATTCACTTAATTAATTGGGGCTATGGGCCCTGATGTAATAGAGAGCCGCATTTTATGGGGATGTAGGAAATCATCGACGATCATATCGACTTTCTCCAAACCGGATTTTATTTTATCTGCGGGGAAGAATCTCCAATTTTGAGATGGTGGAGCGCGGAGAAGACAGCGGTCGGCTGTTTAACCTTCTTCACGAGATAAAAACAATTATAGATGTAAAAATGGTCATAAAGTAGTTCATTAATTAAAATAAAGTAATACCAAGGAAATGCCCAAAAACTCCCTGTCCAGCCCTGCATCTAAGCGCCTATGCTTTTATCATAATGCCCGGGAATCTTCTAATGCTACATGCTGTCTTGACAAAAATTCACAATCAAATCCATGGATGCTAACTTAGTCGTCGCGGCTCTTGCTCAATGCGCCAGTGCCGCCGAGACCGTTCAGGTCGACGTCAAGGCCGCCGACACGCGTAGGGCGCGGTGTGTTCTCAATGCCACGGGCGGGCATCTTCTCCTCCTCGGACTCCTGCACGGGCAGAGAAGTCTTCTGCTCGAGACCCATAGAGGCAAGGAAGGTGATGGCGTCGGCCTTCTCCTGCTGCTTGCGCGCATCGCTCCATTGCAGCTCGGAGGCCATGATGTCGAGCACGCGGGGGAGAGCCTGGAGGGCCTTGGAGGAGTCGAGGAATGAGAGACGGGTACGGCGGGCGATGACGTCCGAGGTTGTGCAGGCAGCTTCGGAGCGGACGCCGTGGGCGACTTCGGCCTCGAGGAAGGGGAGAGAGGGGACGAGACGGGTGTTGAGAGCGGGGGAGATGGAGAGGAGAGTCCAGGCGCGGTCACCGTAGTTGTGGGCTAGGTGGTCGGCGACGTCAGCGTCGAGGGAGTAGGCCTCCATCAATTGAGAGGCGAGATGGATAGAGTAGCCGTGGGCGCCAATGAGGGGAATGTTGCGTGTGCAGCAGACACCGCGGGTGGTGAAGCCAGAGACGTCGGCGCCGCTAATGTCGGGGAGGCCGACGGCTTGGGGCTTGAGGTCAAAGAGCTTGATGGCCTCGTTGACGGTATCCTCGGCCATCTCACGGTAGGTAGTCCATTTGCCGCCGGCGCAGGTGAGGAGGCCGGAGGGGGAGGTGGTGATGAGGTGGTTTCGGACGAGAGACTCGGTGTTCTTGGCCTTGGGGTCCTTGACGAGAGGTCGGATGCCTGCAAATGTTAGTGTTGCGATGGGATTGAATGCGAGTAGAGTTACTTACCAGACCAGGCAGCCAGAACATCCTCGCGCGACAGAGCCGAATCGGGGTTCAAGAGCTTGCTGACTTCCTTGAGGATAAAGTCGACATCCTTCTGCTGAGCAACGGGCGCGCGCTCGACCTCACAAGGGTTGTCGGTTGTTCCGGCGAGAGTGAAGCCCTGCCAGGGAAGAACGAAGATGACACGTCCGTCAGAGGTGGCAGCGTCGAGCAGACCGAGACCGTTGGGGCAGATCTTCTGAGGGAGCATGATGTGGACACCAGAGGCGGGAGCAACGATGGGCTTGCGAGAGGGGTCGTCCATCTGGTGAATGGCGTCGGTGAAGGGACCGGTCGCGTTGATGACGCCCTTGGCTCGGACGGCGAAGGGCTCAGCGTTGGCGGCGTCGCCGTTCTTGGAGGCGAGGACATCGCGGACCTGAGCACCTTGGATCTTGCCGTTGGCGTCCTTATCAAGACCTGTGACCTCGACGTGGTTGAGAACAGTGGCACCGTAGTGAGCAGCCGTGAGAGCGAGAGCGACGTTCATTCGGGAGTCGTTGTGCTGACCGTCATAGTAGACAAGCGCTCCCACCATGTTCTCCTTGCGGAGAAGAGGGAATGCCTCGAGGGCTTTGCTCTTGGTCATATAGTATGAGCTCTCGAGACCTTGGGAGCCAGCGAGGAGATCGTAGGCCTTTGTTCCGGCCCAGAAGTAGGGAGCCTCCCACCACTTCTGCAGAGGGAGCAGAATGGGCAGTGAGCTGGAGAGGTGAGGCGCAATGTTGAGGAAGGTCTTTCGCTCGCGGAGAGCCTCCATGACAAGCTGCAGCTGACCATAGTCGAGGTTCCAGACAGCCTTTTCTAGATATCGCACTCCGCCGTGAACAAGTTTTGTGCTCTTGGAGCTCGTGCCAGACGAGAAGTCATCGCGCTCAACGAGAGCGACCTTGAGGCCGCGGGTGATGGCATCGACAGCGATACCAGTTCCGGTAGCACCGCCACCGATGATGAGGAGGTCGTATTCTGTGTCGGGGTCAGGCTTTGCGCTGCGTCTGAGGTCGGCGAGTTGCTCTGCGCGCGACTTTGTTGCGCTGAAGGTGGGAGGGACGATGCGGCCGTTGGCATCGCGCTTGAGAGGGACGAGGGGCTTGTCGACGACGTGTGTCTTGTTGCGGGTGGCGTAGTAGGTGCCGCCTGCAGCGACGGTTGTTGTGGCTGCTGCTGCGAGGAGCAGAGGCCTCTTAAGAGATCTTAATCTTTGCTGCATTTTGTTGTGATGTGTGGTGTTGTGTTGCGCTGAGGCCGCAGTTGGGGGGGGGATATGTTTGGGGAAAGATGGAGAGAGAGTCTGGAGTATGGGGGATTCACAGACGAGAGGGAGAGAGAATGGAGGCTTATAAAAGACACAAGCTACGCGATGATCGTGGAGAATGACTGAAGTGTTTCCATATTTTGCGGAGTTGGAAATGGGTCTTTTAAGTCGTCGCTGATATCATGGACAAAAGACATGACACGGCACAATCTGACCTTGTTTTTTTCTTCTTCATTCTCTCTCTGCCCCCGCGCGCGCATAACGAGTGCATTGCATATTATCTCAGAGGTTAAAGCGGTCCCAGATGCAAATTAGGCTATTAATTGTCCTTCGTTTAATACAAAAAAGTAATCTCTGACCCGCAGCCAAAGACGAAGCCGTGCAATAAAAATTGACAATTGTCGCACGCCGCCTCCGGAGCCTCAATCAATCTATGCACCTCGGGCTTTGCCCACCGAAGTCGCTGACGTCGCCATCGAGATTTTACCCCTGGGTTTATGCAGCTCGGTGTTTAGACCCCGAGCTCGCTAATGATGTTACCGAAAATAGATTAGACTCAGCCTGGACCATCATTCTTCCCCTCCGTGGCTTGGAGTAATCTCATTTCTCCCCCACTCTACGGGAATGAAAACCCCGAAAAACGTCAGCTGAGCACGCCGATTTGTGCATTTTATGCAGAGTTATTCCGTCAGCTGCGCCGCCATATCACGACCAGCCAATCTGGGGTCAGCCTCTTTGGGGTTTGGGGGTTAGCTGTGGCACAACAGTTGCGTGTTATCTTGGGCAAAAGCCATATACAAGACGGAATTTCCATGTCTATTTCGCTATTTATCCATATGAGACCAAATTTTAGACCACACAACGACATGTTTGCTTTCAGAACAGCGTTGGTTGGCCGCATGTGAAGCGCAAACTCCTATGTCATCATTGGTCTAGGGTGAGTAAGACAACATCCAAAAGTCCTTTGATCTCAACATTACGTGCCAAACAATGAAGAAACCCACATAAACAACTCAAAATATAGCTATCACATTCACTGTTACATGTGATTCACCATATCCACATGCAAGGTTACTCGCTAGGATCAGTTCCTTCAAACACTACACGCCGATCACCGTCACATCAAGAAATTGTCTCAGTGGATAACATGAGCTCATTATCTTTCGCTGTGGACTAATAATATTAGCATTGCCAACTTTTACAACATCCACATGGCCATTAACATCGTATACTCGGCTCCGTCATCTCTGGTCTCTCATCTACATTCTGTGTCATTGTTTGAGCCGTGTTTTACTGTCGCTTCTGACTCGAATTTCAAACTCAACCTCACTCTTCCGAGTACCTCGTCCTCACCACGAAGGTCCCCGAGACCATGCATCAACCTTCACGAGTCTTATACAGGAGAGCCTGTGTGGCTGTACGTGTTTGACCACACCGAACGACGAGGCTTCACGAGACGCGTGAGGCCCATGGATGGAGTGTTGATGGGGCTGGGTCCCGTGTAGATGAAGACATCATACAGAAATCCACCAAACACACAACCAAAGAATGGAGCAACCATGGGGATCTAAGACACCGCCGTCAGTCAAAAGTCCACCTCAAGAAATTCAAGCCTGAACTTACCCAGAAATAATAACCACCAGCAGACCACACCTCGCTTCCATACCCAAGCATGTACGACACCAACCGAGGGCCAAAGTCACGAGCCAAGTTGATGGCATAGCCAGTCTCCCAACCAAAGCAAGCACCAATACCAAAGATCAAGAAGAACAAGCCAAGCGGCATCAGAGGACCAGCACCAATATTGCCGCTATCAGCCATGGCAAAGATGACAAACTGCAGGATCGTGCTGGCAATGAACTCGGAGAAGAACATGCCAGTGCGTGTCATGAACTCGGCAGGATACGTGCAAAAGATGCCGGCCGTGGCGTTCTCCCCAATGACGGTACGAATGTCTGGGCCGCCTTCGTACGCGTTGATAGCAGATTTGTAGTTGCCGTACACAATCGCCGCGGCGGCCATGGCTCCCAGGACTTGAGCGACGGCATAGATGGGGAACTTTCGCCAGGGATGACCTCTGAAGACGCAGTTGGCAAGTGTGACGCCTGGGTTCAAGTGGCCACCTGATTTACCAGCAACGTAGACTCCGAGCATGACACCTAGACTGAAGGCCCAGTCAGTTATGTCCATGGACTATGATAAGAAACAACATACCCCCAGCCCCAAGAGATACTCTGGTAATCTCCCTTTGTCCCTCGACTGAGGACAACCTGAGCAACAACGCCGTCACCAAAGAGAAGAAGGATCATCGTGCCAAAGAACTCTGAAAACGCATCTTGCCAATCATCCCTGATCCGACACCAGCGCAGCTGCTCCGGCCGGGGAGGTTGGATCGTCGACTCAGTGGGAGCCTCGGATAACTTCTCAGTCCGTTCCATCTCCACCTTGGAGGGGAGGGCAGTCTTGTTGACAGACGACTCTGAGATGGAGTCACCCATGGCTGAGATGGGCATTCGTGACAATGTTGATGATATCTTGGAGATGAAAGATGTCTTGAGGATTCAATGTCGACGGATGCAGAAGACTGGTTACAAGGTGGTAGTCGTCACCAAGTCTTGCAGCTCTGGGGATGACGTTACAATTTATGGTCAGCAATGGCAAGACAGACGAAACGAGACGACTCTGCCCCTCAATCGTTTACGGCCAAGACCGCCCAGGCCATCAAGACGTCTCTTCGGCCTCGGCTGTGCTTTGCAACCTCAGCAGAGATACATCGCTTCCCGGATACCGAACACTCATCTGTCTCTCGGCCGTTTCTCTCCAGCAAAAAGGGTGGCTTACAAGCATGCTGATCCGCCCTGGGATAGGAAAGAGGCAGTGAGAGAGGGGAAGCAAGCGACTATCCCCGATACAATCGAACGATGAGGCCCAGGATTCAAAGATGAGGTTTGACGGTCATGTGCATGCTAGACGAGATGCCGCTCGGCGGGAGTACACCGAACAAGCAAAGGCCATGGGCCATCTCCCTCCCCATGGGCTCCAAACACCGAGAGGTTATTCTGATGTGGATGCTCACACCGAAGCTGGGGGTGGTAGAGATGGTTGATTACTCCACCTGTGTAGCAATCACCCCCAGACATATCCTAGCAAACAGGCAGGACAAAGATTCGCGACCAACCTTAGCCCCCTCCGCTTGACCGAGGTTGGCTTGGCTAGAAATTAAGGTATGGGCGTTTTGACCCGCATGTATGCGGTAGCGACATGGAGAGAGGGGCCGTTTGAGTACCAAGCTTCTAGAACATGGGTGTGTTTCCACACGTAATCTGTCTCTGTGGAGATATGTAGCCATCACCAACAGCACCTCTTCTCGCTTGACACTACACTTCTCGCTTGTGAGACCCCGATGGGATCTTTTGTCACGGACGGCGATGCACTGTAATTCGGGGTCGCGGATCCGAGGCTCGAGGCTGCTTTGGGAAAGCGTTGTGATCGTGTTGGTTGTTTTTTTCCCTGCCGGGATTGCTTCGCGGGTGCAACATCAGCGTGGGAAGGATTCACAGTCAGATTTCCTGATCTCGTGCACCGTCTGTTTTCTTACATACCAAGACGCTATACCCCGCAGATTAACTAGTCTTGGAGAACGCCAATGACAAGGGGGTGGGAAACGATTCCCCGAGCTCATCCCCCTCCCCTCCCGTGCGTGGGAGGACAGGACTAACTCTGTCCTGGAGGGAGTCTTGGGCTTCGGGGGTGGTTGGTATTAGATACCGAGGTGGAAATACTTAAGTTCCAAGAGATTTCAGCCAGAGAATGCCTCTTTGCCTTTGCAATCTGCGAGTCGTTTCTTCAATCAAGTTTCCCCAACTCCAACTCCCCTCCCGTTCTTTGTTTGTTAAGACACACTTTAGTCCCCCCTCTCCTCTTACGACCTAGTCTGGTTACTGTTGCATTCCCTCCACATTCTGACACCTCCCCCCGCAAAAGTAAACCATCATCTACCGTACTGCAATGCCTCTCCTCAATGGAAAGCCCAGCCATGCCTTTATTGGCGCCATTGATCAGGGTACCACAAGCTCGCGTTTCCTGATTTTCGACACCAGTGGCGAGGTTGTTGCTACTCACCAGCTCGAGTTCAAGCAGTTCTATCCTCATCCTGGGTAAGATGACACGCTGACTTTGACTTCTTTTGAATTTCATGACTGAGAATTACGTGATTAGATGGCATGAGCATGACCCTGAAGAGCTGGTGAGCTCGGTCGAAGAGTGTATTGATCGAGCTGTTGAGACTTTTGAAGAACAAGGCCATTCTCGCGAGCAGATCAAGGCTGTGGGAATTACAAACCAGCGAGAGACCACGGTCGTCTGGGATAAGACGACTGGAAAGGCTCTGCACAATGCAATTGTCTGGACAGACACGCGGTCCAAGGACCTGGTGCGACGGCTGAAGCGTCGTCTCGGCGCCAGCGAGCTCATGTCGCGATGCGGCATTCCTCTGTCCACATACCCGTCAGTGAGCAAGCTCTTGTGGCTTCTCGAGAACATCTCAGAGGTTAAGGATGCGTACGAGCGCGGTGTGCTCGCCTTTGGCACAGTCGACACCTGGTTGACTTACAAGCTGAACGGTGCGACTGACCGCGATGTCTACGTGTCTGATCCCTCAAATGCGTCGCGGACCATGTTTATGAACATTGAGACGCTCAAGTATGATGACGACATTCTGGACTGGTTCCGCATCGACGTGGACAAGATCACTCTGCCAAGAATCGTGCGGTCCTCCGACACCAAAGCCTACGGCGCTCTGACAACGACGTGCCTCAAGGGCGTCAAGATCACGGGATGTCTGGGTGACCAGTCTGCAGCGCTCGTTGGCCAAAAGGGCTTCACCCCCGGCCTCGCCAAGAACACGTACGGCACAGGGTGCTTCCTGCTCTACAACGTGGGCAGCAAGCCGGTGATATCGTCGCACGGCCTGCTGACGACGGTGGCCTTTGACTTTGGCGAGGGCAACACCATGTACGCGCTCGAGGGCAGCATCGCCGTGGCCGGGTCGAGCGTCAAGTTCCTGGTGGACAACTTTGGCTTCATCGAGTCGTCGGCTAAGCTGAGCGCGCTGGCCGAGACGGTCGAGGACAACGGTGGGTGCACCTTTGTCACGGCCTTTAGCGGCCTGTTTGCGCCGTACTGGATTGACGATGCGAGAGGCACCATCTTTGGTATCACGGCGTACACCCAGCGGGGCCACGTTGCGAGGGCCACGCTCGAGGCGACGTGCTTCCAGACAAAGGCCATCCTCGACTCGATGGAGAAGGACAGCGGCCATGCCTTGACGGAGCTCGCTGTCGACGGCGGCATGTGCAACTCGGATCTCATCATGCAGGTACGTAGAGCGAGCATCTTCTTACATATATACCCTTGTCACTCTATCTTCAAACCCCGGCCCTTGTCTGCGGTGGACTAACTTTGTTTTAGACCCAGTCTGATCTCATCGGCATCCCCGTCAACAGGCCGGGCATGCGGGAGACGACGGCGCTCGGGGCAGCCATTGCGGCCGGCTTTGCGGTCGGCATCTGGAAGAGCTTTGACGATCTCAAGGAGGTCAACACGCAGGGCCGCACCATCTTTAAGCCGCAGATCGCCGAGGAGGAGGCTAGCAAGAGGTTTAGCCGTTGGACCAAGGCCGTTGAGATGTCGAAGGGTTGGACCAACGACGAGTGAACGGAGCCATGTACCTTGTAGCGTTCTTTGATGGTTGTTGCTTTTTTTTCTTGTCAAGTCTCGTCTCTTGGTCTCATTTGTTGTATGTACTGTACTAGTAAAGTAAGCATGGATATCTTTAAACTGCTGCCTGATGGGGCACTCCTGTGGGTATACTAAAGCAGAAATAAGCCTATGTAACTTGGATCCTCCTCGATTTAAACTTGACTACTTGTGCACGTCAGCTAATAAGGCTGTGTAGCTTGGCTCTTCTCCATGACAGCTTGACTACTTCTGGATGACACCCGTTTGCAAAAAATGTCGTACCATTAGCGGCTCCGCAGTGCTAATGGGGATCTATCGTACTGTCAGATCCAAGCTTAGCTGGTTAGGTTATCTCAGGTGCTGTGCTAGTGCGGCAAGGTACAGTACTGTAGCAAGCTGTCACCCATGCTTTTTCTCTGGCTCAGTTTCGGTTGGTGCCGTCAGCTAAAGAAAAGCCCATTTATCAGTGAGCTGCAAGTCCAAGAACCGCCGAGGCCCGAGTGATCCGGGGAGAGGATCTGATGCCGGGCCGGGGGGGGGGGTTCGCATCATCAGACGTGCAGTTTGCTTTTGTCACATGTAACGGCAATGCAAGGTTTGCCAGAGATAGAAGGTCTGTAGCTGTTGAAACAAGCAAAGTTTCTGCTATAGAGCCAGGGTTCATGCTCCTCAATCACCAACACTACGGCTTGGCTTTTGGCTATTCTGTCTTTGAGCTAGGGTGGGCGGCAGGGGTCGGTGATGGGCTCTAGACGGGCAGGTCGTAGCGCTGAAATTCAGCTTTTGCCATGGGGTCTAGTATCGAATTGAATGGTCAGTAAAATCACGGTTGTGTTGTAGTCGTATTTGGGCGATTGATGATGGTTGCGTTGCAGTTGATAGACGTTTGGGCCTATTGCTTACTACCAAGCTACCGCCGATCTCGTCGTTTGCTTGGCTGTTTGCTCACTTTGCCCCAGTAATTTCCTTAGCAGATTCTTTTTTTTCTCTCCCTCTCACGCATTCCATCCCACCCTTTTTCCCCCCTCCACGCGACCGAACCTCGGCCCTACTCTGCAACGCCTCATTAACATAACATAACCTAGTTGCTCCACGCTTGCTTCAGGCATGAGTCCGCTAAAGCAATTGCGCTGCTGCAAGGTTTCTGCTCTTCCCCAGTAGCTTGTTTCCCCAGACTCCATACCTCTCTCTGCGCCCTTCCGCTGGCCCAGAGCCAAGACTCTCGAGATCGACATGACGTCTGCTAGCGGGCCCTCAATGGCTGAGGAAGAGGTCAACTCGACAATGAGCAACGATGATGGCTCCAGCGGCGATGAGTCGAGGAGGGCTTGTGCTGGGCCGTCTAAGAAGCGGAGGAGGGAGAAGCATCAAAAGATATCGTACGTATACGCTTTAAAGTGTTGCCGGGAAAATCCCTGTCTAAGTCGTTTGTATCGATAGGTGTGAGATGTGCAAGGCTCGCAAGGTGAAATGCGACCGCGCTGAGCCTGCGTGCTCGTGGTGCGCTCGCCACAACCGTGCTTGTGTCTATCTTGAGCGTCAGAAACCAGGAGCTGGGCGCAATGGCTTCAGTATCGAGCTTGAGGCAAAGGTCAACAGGATTGATGCTCTTCTGCAAGCCCTTGGTCGTCGTGTTGAGGAGCATATAGTCCAAGACCATTCTTCAGCTGGTTCACCAGGACTATCACCCTCAAACGTCAACGCATATACTTCTCCTCAACTTGACACCTGTCGTCAAGATGGCAGCAGGCCTACACCGGCCAGTTTTCCAAGAAATTCTTCCTTCTCACAGGCAAGATCACCAACCATTTCCAATCCTGCGTGGCAGGTTGGCAGCAACCACAATACCCAAGCTTCAATACATCAGCAACAAAGTGTCAGCGCTGGAACACCTGCTCATTCAAATAGCCTTCCAAATCCAGTGGGAGTTCGACGAGATACATCGCTTCAATCCTATGTAATTGATTTACCACCGCAGGACATCATATACAGCCTGGTAGACCTCTATTTCAAGCACTGCAACACGTGGTGCCCTATCCTCGACCGCAAGACCATATTTGCCACCTTTTTTGGTTCAACATCCATGGAAGAAGCTGACCGAATACTGCTCTACGCGATTGTGGCCACTACGCTACGCTTCCTCAAGGATCCGAGGTTATCACCAGAGATGAGCACCTACTACCATTCCGTTGCCAAGCACACTGTCCAGTTATATGCCATGGAGCACATCACCGTATCCGCGCTCAGGGCTCTTGTCATTATCACCCTTGACGAATTGGGGACCTCAAATGGCCCGCGCGGCTGGAATCTGCTTTCGTTGCTGGCGCAGAACGTTAGGCAACTCGGTTTATGCGAAGAAAGTAGTGTCTTTCTCTCCGCTGATACATCCGAGATCGCGCATACCGCCTCGGCTCACAGGGTCGCTGCTGGGAAGCCTGAATCTTGGATCGAAGATGAGGGTAGGCGGCGACTGTACTGGATGATATATCTCCTGGACCGATATGCAACTATTGCCACGCCCTCCTTTGACTTTATCCTCAACGACAAGCATACAAATCGATTCTTGCCTTGCTCATACGACCTGTTCTCCAAGAACGTGCCAGTTGAAACACGCTCATTAAGCCCATATAACAACCGGCAATCACCCATAATAACATATCTCGTCAACAAGCCCGAGAACCTGGGGAGCTTCTCCTATCACTGCGAGATTCTTGTCATTCTGAGCAGGATACACGAGTTTCTCAAGACGCCTGTTGATGTTACCTCAGCGAGTGACATGGCTGAATGGCGCAACACGTACCGAAATCTTGACAGAACACTCGACGGTTGGTTGCAGAGTTTGCCGAGCGAGTACAGCAAGATATCTGCTCTTTGCCACTCAGACCCTGCGAGTCGAGTGGCCAACTGGTTCATGCTTCACAGCGCATATGTCACATCCGCTGTGCGACTGCACTCCTCAGCGGCGTATCCAACAGTCCGATCACACATCTTTGTCCCCTCGCACTACGCTATGCAGAGATGCCTATCTGCGGTTCAGAGTCTGGGAGACATTACTCGTGATGTCCTTGAAGCAGACGGGTTGAATCTCCTAGGACCCCCGTTTGCTTTCTCGCTCTGGGTGGCTGCTCGGTTGCTGCTGGTTCACGCTGCTACGGTTGGATGTCCGGTGGACTCGCAGATCGATTTCTTTATTGATACTTTGCGAGATGTTGGACAGCACTGGGAGGTGGCGAATGACTACTCCAAGATCCTTCATCGGGTTGTGCAAAGAGCTCGACAAGGCGATATGGGCTTTTCAGCGATGAGAAGGTTAGTTACATCAACATATACTCAATGCAACGACCCAGCTAATGAATGCTATGTAGGAGCGCTTATGACTTGGTTACTCTTACGTCTACCGCGCGGCACTCAAGTCTTGAGCCGACGTCGACACAGGCCACTTCGCTGAGTGAACTGGACAATATTGACGTCTTTGAATTCTTCAACTATCCCAGAGTCACTGCGTACTCAGGGAACCAGTCGCCCTTACAGCCTATACGAACTCAAGCTTTAGGAGGAGAGGCAACGAGGAACAATGGTGTTCCTGATCCGGAAGCTGACTGGTTAGCTTATGGATCGCCTTTCAATTAGCTTCGAGGTTCTTACATGTGAAAGAGATGGTTTAGTTTGATTCAGATTGGTTGTAGCCTCGCGGCATAAATTAGCTACGTCTTTTGAATGGTGTAATCGTTCGTGGGTGGCTCGGCGTTTGTTGCCCGGTTCTCCAACCGCCCATTTTGGGACTTGGAAATATAAACACGACGATTGATTTCTTGAATCATGCATTCGCGCATAGGACATTGCTACGTGAGAGTTATGATCTGCGGTAGTAGTGAAAACCCTGTACTATCGACACCCTCCCCATGGCTGAACCCAATTCAACCACATGTCGATCATATATCTGAACTCAATCGGAGTTTAACGGGCTACTAAAGTCACTATCGTCCGTCGATCCCGCCCTAAACTCAGTCTCAGCTGGAAAACCTCCGATGCCAAGAGGAGGAACTACATTCCAGTACATGTTTGCTTATTGAGCTGTTTCATATCGGCTTGATCATACAACAGTAATCATTCATCATATCAATGCCGCTTTCGGCACAAAAAGCTAAGCACCCAGTAACTCCAGTCCCCGACACGTACAAGTACATAACCGAAATGATAAACTCCAAAGCACAGCACTAACTATCCCAGATGGCGCCGTAAGCAGGCACCCCGCGCGTCTCCAAGCCATAAACAACCTTCTTTGTAATCTTTTCGTTTGCAATGATGATAACAGCCTCGGCCTTGAAACTTTTGACCAAGTTGTAGCCCATCTTTACCAAGTCTGGACGGCCGAGCTTCTTAGTGTCGTGGATGACGGCGTTGGGAATGCGCTCGCTGATGGTCTGGCAGACTTCTTTTCCAAAAGTTTCTTCTGGGTTCTTTGTGGACCATATGAGTTGAGTTGGGCAGCTGGGGTTTTGTATGTGTCCTAGAACGGGCCCAATGCCTGAGCCGGTTGCGATAAGGACAACGCGGTTGAACAAGGTTGCGATGCGCATGACGCCGCAGGTTGGTACGCCTCGAGTCCAGATATAAGAGGGTCCATCTTGGATAGTCGACTTGGTCCAGTCTCCTGCGTTTGAAACAACGAGCGAGTAGCCTTTAGGTCGACCGTTGATAGCCTCCGGGGCGGGAATGGTGGCGAAGGAATGCCACTCTTTTAGAGGCTGGTATGATAGACGAGTGAACGAACCGTTGACCGGGACAGTGTAGTCGAAGTGAAGTCTAATAGCGTGATCGGAAAGTTTCTCAGCCTCCACGGGGACCTTGCGAAGAAAGCACCAGGACGAAGCTACGCTGGCTGTAGCTACAGCCAACAGCCAGAAAGACGGTGATTTGACACAAGCATCCCCTAGAGAGGTACCAGCTGGAGCATTGTCATGGTTGGAGAGCACGACCTGGACCCAGAACAGGGCGAGCATCGTCCAGCCAGCAAAACGATGTATTCTCTCAAACATATCATGGTGTCGCTTGCGGACTGACGGCCAAGCAAGACCGATCATACCAATGAAAAAGGCCGAGAGGATCCATGAGATAACTCGTGAAGCAACAGATAAAGTGCCCCAGTTAGCGCAGTTACCAAACTCGCAGGCAAGGTCTGCAATATTGGTTGCCAAAAGCCAGGCTCCTGCGCTGACAGCTGCGCCAGAATGGACACCACCTAGATGGTAGATCTTTGCACAGCGTGATCTGATAGCTAGAGGCCAGGATTTTGGCACACCGCAGGTGATGGTATATAGGATGTTGATGACAAACTCTTGACGGACAAGCACAGCAGTGGCTAGATTGATGGCCGTGACGTTGCTCATCCACTCCCTGGTAATGCCAGTGACTAGAAGAGCAATGGCAGCACCGATATTGAACAGCCCGACAAGAGAGAAGAGGCGACGGTAAACGATGAGAAGTCTGTAGCGTACTCCGCGCGCATGCTTGGGGAGATCCTTTTCAGGAAGGGCCTTTTCAAGATCATATTGATGCTCGCCGATAAGGGTCGTGTCAGAAGCATCTGAGAATGAACTGATTTGTGTAGCACTCGAAGCATTTGAGTCCATACGCGAGTGAGCCAAAATGGCTGCTTGAGGTGGTCGAACTGGTTTATCATCGGTTGTAAGCAATTCTTGGCCAGCCATTCGAAGTGCCTTCTTGTCGATCTTGCCGTTTGCGGTCATAGGAAGATGGCCTAGCTGATGATATCGCGTAGGCATGGCGTAGTAGGGCTGGAGCGTCTTGAGATGGGCTTCGACATCCGGAAGAGGGCAGTGGCTGGGTGTAAGAAAGGCATGGATTTCCCCATCGATGAGAAGGGCGGTCGCTGAGTCAACTGAGGGACAGGACCTCAGACAGGCAACAACACCGTCTAGTTCAACGCGGAAGCCTTTCACTTTGACTTGGTCATCGACGCGGCCTAGGATATGCAGAGACCCGTCGGGAGCCCATTTGCAGAGATCTCCGGTGTTGTACATGTTTGACCTACAAGCAGTCAGTTAGACAAGCAAATAGAAGTGAAAGTATCGTCCACTTACCCATCTTGAGCAAATGGATCAAGCCTGAACCTCTCGGTTGTCTTATCCGGCAAGTCGACATACCCGCGTGCGACGCCAGCGCCGCCAGCCCAGACAGTGCCAACCTCGCCTACGGGAACGGGCGTGAGTGACTCATCAAGGATGTAGATGTTGTTTCCTGGCGTAGGTCTGCCTATAGATAAAGGCTGATCGGGTTGGTGCAGGTGCATTGTATTTACGATTGTTGTTTCTGTAGGACCATAGCAGTTGAAGTATGAGAGATGAGATGCCCACAAGTCAGCGAGCCTGGGACTAGTTAGTTGACTAGCTTCATTAACATGAAAAGCTACTTACCTCTGACTGCTTGGTTCACCAGCCGTAGCTACAACCTTGAGTTTTGGATAGTCTTTAGGGTCGTGTTTTGAAAGAATACTAGGAGTGCAGATGAGGACGTCGAGCTGCGGATGAGTTAGTAAAGTACCAACTATATAAAATATTACACTTACTTGCTTAATAGCTTTTGACCAATCGGAACCTCGCATTATTAGTGTACCGCCATTTGCTAAACAGCCAAGTACTTCCCATGCAGCTTCAAATTCCGTCAGCAGGCTTCTTCTTGCAGCAAACATGGCTTGAGATACTAACCCATATCGAAGCTGACGTTGAGCATTTGTCCAACGCACGTCCCTGGCGTAATGCCTAAATTTCCTGGTGCTTGACATAATAGGTTTGCGACGTTTCGATGTGTGACATCCACTCCTTTTGGTGTACCGGTCGTGCCTAGTTTTGTATGTTAGCGCAGTGGTTAAAAGGTGGGATTTCCGACATACCTGATGTGTAGATGATATAGCAGCCATCATCAGGTTTGCTCAAAGGTTGAAAGTCCTCAAAGCCCTCATCGTGTGATATATCTTCCTCTTCCTTATCATCAATAGTGACAACTTGTTCAACATCCGTTTTTGAAAGACGATGAGCCGTTGATTTTGAAGTCAGGACAAATCGTTTGCCAGTCTGTTTCAACACAAACCGCAAAGTCTCATCTGCCACAACGCCTCCATCCAGAGGAACATATTGAGCTCCACACCACAAGATCGAAAGAATACCAACAAGCATGCTAATGCCTCGCTTCACAACAAGAGGGACACGGTCCCCAGGCTGGACCCCTAGGCGCTGTAACTGCCGAGCTAAACGGATACTGCGGCAAGAAAGTTCACCATAGCTTATTTCAGAAGGTGGCTCGACGGATAGGTCCCGTGCAGCCGTTGAAGAGGGCTGTGAGGAGGCATGGTGGTAGAAAGCTTCTGTGACGGTCGAGAAGCTGGGTCTACTGCATGCACCTTTTGTAAACGAGATTGGCACGGCAGTTCCCGCAGGGGACAAAGCATACGTGGGGGATATCATGCTCGATGTGGATGAGGTGTGTACGAGATGAAATGAGGATCGTCGTAGAAGGATAAGAAAGTCAAATAGTTAATGTGTGTAAGAGCAGGCTTGGGGAGCTTGTGAATCAAAGATTTGGAATACAGAAGGGCATAAGAACTCTCCACAACAAGACATCAACTTCTTTAATACCCAACACTTCTCCGCTTCAGATATACGTCTATAGTGCCAGCCTTCTCGTCATGCTATCCCAACACAATAACGTCAACCAGTCAGCTGCTGCGGTGCAGTCTCACCACGAACCCCAGCCGCCCCCAGAACCCAGAATGCGTCTTTTTTTCTCTATCAATATGTCAAGAGCTGCCTACTATGGCATTTGTGCTCCGCTTCGAAACCTCTAGTTTAACCAAACACGTCGACAGTTCCGTTGGTGATGGGGGGAAGCATACGCCAGGCCAAGGCATGGGCTTGAGCTAGATGGGCGTTGAGGGGGACTAGCTGGGTGGGATGCCACATGACAAAACGGGATGGCTGAGAAATATGCGGTCTCTTCCGTAGACCCAAGTAAGTGTCTCCCTCCGTAGCTCGACTCCGTGGTCCGAGAAAAGTAGGTAGTAGTTAGTACCTGGAGCTTCCGGCCATCCAAAGCGCGGGGTGTGGTCTGAGGACCCCTGCTTAGTACCGCATATGGATGGATCTGCGATGGTTCCGTGGCTTCGGTTACAGGGATTGCCAAGAACCTTCGACACGCGGGAGCTGCAGGATCTAGCTCCGGCATCTGTCGAGTCTGCGCCATCTCACATGAGCCGAGGAGGGAGGGCGGCAGATGACACTCCGCTTACATATCAGGCCTTTTGGGTAGTTTCTGGCTAAATTGTGTATACTATAGCAAGATACTGACAACCAGAGCTTCAATCACTCTATTTGATCTCTCCATTTATAGATCTCCATCTGACAAAAGTCATATGGCGGTGATCAATCTCGAGCTAATCGTGACAGTGCCGCTCACCTGGACAAACTAAAAGAATGACAGACACCAAGATCGACAAGAGTGCCAGCAAAGACCGTGATGTACATAGAAATTTCCTATCAGGGCCGTTGATCCCAACCACCGCCTTTCATAGCACCTCAGCTGCAACCCCCGTTCCGAAAACTACCTCTACAGTACTTTCGACAGCCCCGGCCGTGTCTCAGTTGAATCAGAGACAAAACCCACCCTACATGAACTGATCGACGAGGCTAGATGGCTCTTTTGACGTCCCCGACTATTTGACCCAACGAGGACCAACAAAAGCAGCATTTTTAACTGAGCCAATTTTGCCAAGTGCATTCATTTTCAGCTTATCATTATCCGTACACATTTACCTATATCACAATCATCAATTCTTGGCAATGAGTGACAAACTGGTCCTCGCTGCCACACCCGCAGCCGGTGTACGCGTCCTCGCCCTCAACAGACCCTCGAAGCGCAACGCGCTCTCGCAGGAGCTCATCACCGAGTTTCTGGAACAGCTGAAGATGGCATCTCGGGACAATGGCGTGCGGGTCATTGTCGTGACTGGCAGCTCGTCTTTCTTTTGCGGTATAGATGCCATGCCCACAGGGGTCCCCCCAAGGGCGCTAGACTGGAGCTAGAGCTGACGGACACAAATAGCGGGAGCTGATATCGGCGAGATCGCGAGGCTTGACGCGGAAGCTGCGCGGGGCTGCCGCTATCTAGCGGACCTTTGCACGGGGATGCGAGCCGTGCGCAAGCCTTTGATAGCTGCTGTTGAGGGAATGGCGGTGAGTTGCACCACAATAACCGTCACATCACATCTTTCACTCTCTAGCCAACAGAGGGTGTACACAGGCTGACAAGTTCTCATGATTGACAGCTCGGCGGCGGCTTTGAGCTTGCTCTTATGGTGAGTAGCCTTGACAGCTGACAGCCGAGTCAATCGCCTCCCCCGGAACCCGAGCTTTTCTGACGTCTTCAGTGTGACCTAATCTTTGCCGCTCATGATAGCCGCTTCGGCCTTCCAGAAGTCACCATTGGCCTCATTCCCGGCGCGGGTGGTACACAACGGCTAACCAATGCCGTGGGCAAGTTCAAGGTACCGTAGTACTCGCCTCGCATGCACCACACACGAACCGATGGCTGATTCGCATCCGATAGGCCATGCAGATGATCCTTCTGGGGAGACCCATGTCGGCAGATGAGGCTCGGTCCGCTGGGCTGGTTGCGCAACTCTACGACAGTGGCACGGTGCTGGATAACGTCGTTCAAGAGACGGCAACATCGCTGGCGGGCCTCAGTCCCACGGCGCTGGGCTTGGCAAAGGATGCGATATGCAAATGTGAGTTTGTGTGTTGTCTTGCAGAGATTGTCGTGCCGTGCCATCCTTGCTGACATGGCCCCCTGTAGCCGATGACCTGGGCATGGATCAGGAGTTTGAGAGGAGTTTGTATTACTTTGCTTTTGGGACTGCGGATAAGGATGAGGGTGTCAAGGCGTTCTTGGAAAAGAGGAAACCGGACTGGAAAATATAGTGAAGTTGTCGTTCCTGGCTCATTGTTGAAGGACGATACATGTTGGATACACGATAATTCAATGCGAGATTTTCTCTCGTAGGCTACCGTTTGCTTTCGTAAGCTACCAGGTCCCGGGGTCGAGGACTCTGAAGCCTTTGATGCCATTGGAAGCTATACGGCTTTACAGATTCTCATCCCAGATAACCTGAAACACCAGCCATTAAAGTCTATGTTTTTGTGCTTCAAGGGGAAACTGTCTCTGGGATATATCCTACTGCGCCCGTTGCCAACCGTCATTGTGGCAAAACCCTAGGCTCCCTTCCCTTGTATGCCGTTGAGTGTAGCTCGGACCTACACACGCCCAGAAACAGCGGCTCCCTATGCCAGATAATGACTACCGAGGCGTGGCACCAAACTCTATCAAAGGCGTTAAACTAGTCGCACAGAGATTCATCGCGATACCCGTCCTAAGCGCTTGATTAACGTAACACTTTTGCATATGTAACCTGGCCTAAGTGTCACTTGATACGAATACTGAGGTAACATTGCACTCGAATGGTTTATGAATCCTTCAGGGTTCATCTCAGAGTTAGAGTTCAATACTTTGTGAAATGCGCTTTGACCTCGTATTGAAGTCTAACATCCGATCAACCCTATAACCGTTAGCCACGTGGATACTATCGTAGCTATTTATGAATATTAGCATTTTGTTCCAGGAATAGTTCGCAAGCAGCGGCCGCTTCAAGGCAATGCCAGCGCGAATCGTATGATTTTCGGAGTTGTATATTCAACGATAACGGCAACGGCTATCCTTCCCAAACAATCATCTATAAGCGCTGTATTGAGTCAATAATAACTGTATTTCAGAGATAGTATTCAGAAAACTCCAAACTACCATGGGAATCCCTTCATCAAAACTTCAAATTGTCGATGTTGTCGTTTTCACCAGATCTCCGGACCTTTCGGCCATCCGCGAGATCGCGCTGCGGAAGTTTAAGCGTTCAAGTCAATACTTGGAATTGCCTAGTTTCTAGGTTAGTTTAAACATATTAATATGAAACACTTTAGAAATTGTGCGAATTTATAGCCTTTATAAAGTTGTAAGTCACGTGTATTTAAGAATGATGAATATTTACATGTAGTGACTTTAGATTGAATCAGACAGCATCGCCCTCGCACTATCGTCTACTTTACCTTCCATATTGCTCCTTGGAAACCGAGTTCATAAAACTTGTTGCCGCAAGACGAAGGGTGTCAGGTTTAATACTGGATCCGTTAGGATGGAAGTAAAAGTTCTGTCCATAACCACCCTCGCTCTGGTAGGTGGGCCACTCAGGAGTTCCAGAGACTTGAATTGTTAGCTAAAGTGAACAACAACTGCCACTAACAAAACTTACTGCCATGGTTGTTAGGATCGAGGTCATTAATGAAGCTGATCCACATCCTTGTCATCAGCTTAGCAAGATCATAAACACCCTGCGTAGCGTTTTCGAAAGGATTCAGACCCGGTCCGTAGCCTTGGCCTTCGAGATTGTAGAAAACGTAGCCAATCTCACTGAAATGAGAGCTTCCGGTATACTCCCCTGTAACCACGCATTAGCATCTTCAGCTGGATAGAACCTTGGAGTCTTGTATGTGTAGGCTTACTGGTATATCTCTGCGAATCAAACAAGTAAGAGTATGCAGTTGCGTTATGCTTGGACCACGCAGCAGTCCTCAAACGCCACCACGACCAGAAGAGGTTATCACTCTCATAGGCAGCCACACGCTTGAACTGCTTCTTGACGGGACCATCAGGCCTGATGCGGTAGCTGGCAGGGAGACCGAGGGCGTCAATGTTGGGATACAGTGCCATGAGGATTTCGGTCGTGTTGGTATCTACCCCATCGTCCTGGATAAACTCGGCAAACTCTTCATCAGTTTCGACGCCAGTGCCGACGAATCCAGTACCCTCATCGGCATTGACTCCGACAAGGAACGGCACCTTGGTAAATTTGCCCTGCTCCATAAGCGTGGATGGGTAATCGGGAACGAAATCGTAGTCAACTACCGGGTAGAAGCTCGACACCAGTTTGCTCGTGGCGTTGAGCTTGTCGAAGGGTACCTCACGCAGACAAGCGAGCTTGTCGTCCTCCTTGTCGCAACCAACTGCTTCGACGATAGCGTCGTAGCTTTTCTGCGGTTTAGTCAGATTCTTCATGTTGTTTCCGTCTGCGCCAGACTCGGCGATGATGCCATGGAAGAGACCTTCTTCTCTGCCTCCGTAAGCAGTGGCCTGGTAGCCGACGTTGCCACCACCAGCGCTCTCACCCCAGATGGTGATTCGTGAAGGGTCACCGCCAAAAGCAGCGATGTTCTCCTTGATCCAGTGAAGAGCAACACGCTGGTCCTTGAGACCGAGATTGGCTACTCCGGCATCGAGAATGTCTTTGCTAGCCATGAATCCCCAGAAGGAAAGTCGGTCTATGAGCTGTTAGTTAATGTGGTGAAGTGAGCCAATATTGTCTTACAGTCGACTGAGACGGCAAGGAAAGGCTTGTCGGCCTTGACAGACTGTTCAACGATAAAACTGAGGTTGTAGACGCCATTTGCACTATAATCCATAGTCCAGCCTCCACCGTGAATGAAGACACCAACCGGCAGCTTGGTATCATTACCACCCTCAGATCTGGCAGGTCTGACAACATTCAACGTCAGGCAATCCTCGCCCATCTTGAACGGCCAAGCCGGACTATTCTATCCAATGTCAGTAAGCTTATAAAAAGGGGTATGTGCGTGACGTACCCCATAGCCGACGCAGGATAGAGCATATTCCGTTGCATTCTTGGTATCAAACGTCTCGTTCAGACTCTGTGGGTTCTGAAAACGCAGTGGTCCCACAGGAGGCTGGGCGAAGGGAACGCCGAGGAAGAAATCTTGGTCATATTCAGGCACGTATCTTCCTTCGAGTGTGCCGTTTTTGACTTTTGCGGTTGGTGCTTGTCTTGAAAGCGCACCATCTGCTAGAAGCAGAGCCGTGGTGGC
This sequence comes from Fusarium sublunatum, assembly GCA_013623665.1. NCBI lineage: Eukaryota > Fungi > Ascomycota > Sordariomycetes > Hypocreales > Nectriaceae > Fusarium > Fusarium sublunatum. Next base: position 229,457 of record JABFFF010000019.1, read on the forward strand.
GAGTTTCAAGAAAGACGGCATCTTGGAAGCAAAGATGGCGTAGATTTGGTCTAGGCTGTCAAGCAAACACTTCTCTGGGAATGGCAGCCATTTATTCATGGTTTATGTGCGGAGATTGAGTCTGGGGATCGCGACTAGTGCCAGGAATTCAGTAGCATCTAGCGGAGACTTGTACGTCAACGAGTCATGTAGAGATGCTTACAATTCCATTATACACTTTGGTTTTGGACTGTCAACGCCTGATCTTCCTTATCCCATGACTCTATTATTCCTAGTTAACCAAATAGGTCCGAATCATGTTGTTTGCCGACGCCAAAAGCCGCTCGAGGTACCATTAATCCACTACGATAGTCAACTGATTTACGTGATGGCATACCCCATGGGGGAATAAAAGCGCTGCCAAGGTTGTGGGGATGAACCAGAACCTGGGGTTCTCCACAGAGGTCCAGTAACCGATCAACAGTATGACACGTTAAGGTGCTTATTATTGCTTAAATTGGAAACTTGGATCGAGAGTCCTTTCTTTTCTATTTAGGCTGTTCTCTGATGTAACCCTCGTATCGATTGGATTCATCTCCGTTCTCGATCCGCAGCGTCTTATAGGACGAAACAAGTGATGCGATGCATCTAACTTCGCCTAATTAATACTTCAATGCCATTTATCGAACCAGCACCGAAAGACATTAGACGGAAAAGCAACTATCGTCGACCCAGTTCCTACTACTTTATATCTTTTGCCAACTGGAAAAGTCATATAAACCCCAGATCACGCTCATCGGCAGAGTCCTACTGTCTGTTCCTTTCTTGGCGCCCAGCCCTCGTGGAGGAATCCAGGACTTGTTGGCCGATACCCAGCATGTCCATACTTTAAGCGTTGTATTGAGCCGCATGCGCCATCAGGATATTGCACTAACACCGCGAGCCAGGATATATAATGGTTCAACATCTTCAGCGCAGCGAAGGAGGTTCTGGACTAGATAGAGTCATGTCCTGTTATATGGCTCTGCCGGCGGTGTATCTCACTACTTGGTGGATGCGGTATGGAGGATTTGAAAATGTATGTTCCTTTATTGACAGTAACAGAATGAAGAATAGGGTATCACGGCACGCATCCGACCACAATACTCTACCCTTCCAATCTCAGCTTTGTGTATATCCGCGCGTCCATGATGCGACCCGACTTCTCAATAGCCGCCCTCTGCCTCCCTTCAAATTCGAAGCCCGCCTTTTCAAGAACGCGACAGCTTCCCGTATTTCCCTCAAAGACCTCAGCTTCTAGCCTCACCACGTGTTTAAAGTTTTCAAAAGTCCAGTTGGCGAAGGCGGCGACGGCTTCAGTGGCAATACCTCGACGCCAATATTCCTCGCCTATCCAGTAGCCGATCTCGATGGTGCGGTAGTGGACGTCGGTTCGTGCTTTGAGGCCAATTCCACCAATGAATGTTAAGCCGTCTGGCTCACAGATTGCAAAGTCGAGAAGAGGAGACGACGAGTTGGCGAATGATATCCATTTCTTGGCATCCTCGACTGTGTAAGGCTGGGGGAATGCGTTGCGCATCCATCGCCCTATTTGTGGATTGTTTGCTGCTTTGGCAAGGGACTCGATATCTCCCTCGTGGTAAGGGCGCACAACACAGTTGCTGAGCTTGAGGATTGGTTCTGAAGCCATTCTTGATGTTGCAATGGAGGAGATTCGAGAGGTAAGAGAGAACAAGCTTCGTGCACGACCTGACATTTATAGCGGAGGGGACGTTGCAGCGTGACTCACTCGGCGCGCTCCGATTGCTTTCTCGGCAGGGAGTCACAGAAAAGGATATGAATTATGTAAGATTTCTAATGCTTGCTCAATACGCCAGGTAATTGAAAGAGCACTTGATTTGATTGTAGAAGTAACTTTTGACGATGGTTTGGAAGGAGAAACAACAACGAGTTGGTGTTTGTTTGAATCGGACCATCTGACCAACGTTGTCACGTGTTACAAATATGCCAAGTATCCCCTCGACATTGAGGCCTGTACGTGCTTTAGGTTTATGCGATGTGACAGTGGTTCGCTGCATAAGAAAAAGTTGGTTGAAACTTAAACAAAATAATACGTTGGACCGGGAAGAGAACTAATTATATAACAAGGGTATAAAATTGCGGTGTCCCATGATTATCAAAACTGACGACATCTATTGAGGCGAATCTCAGAATATACCGTCCCAGGGTCGATACAACAGAATCTCAGGTAACAACCCGACTAGAAAAACGCGCGATTATTTCAGATTACCTGAATAATATTGTCACTTATTTAATATTTACAATTCAGCTATATACGAAATGGTCATCCCAGAGCCTCAGCTTAGGCCTTGGGCTTCTCAAGCTGTAAAGTCGCGATGAGCCAACTCATAGACGAAACCAGCAGTGACCTTAAGGTGCTGGCTAATATGGTCCAAGTCGACATGGGCGATGGTATCATTAGGAGTGTGGATGTAGGGGTTGTGGTTTCCAAATGGAGTCTCGAACAGGAATGAAGAGGGATATCCGTTACGGTTGGCCGAAGCATGATCAGAGCAAGCGTAGCCGCACAGAGACTCCTCATAAGGAATGTCAGCGTACTCATCGATGAGTACCTTGATGAAATCGTTTTGAGCCTGGTTGGTGAAATCGGTGATAAGACCGAAGCGCTCGACGCCATCGCGGCCCTTGTAGCCAACCATGTCTTGGTTCAGCATGGCCTCGACTTCGATTCCGAGCCGAGAGTAGCTGTTGAAGATATCCTGCGATCCAAGGAGACCGGTCTCTTCAGCCGAGTACCAGTGGAACTCGACCGTGTTGAGGTGATCACCCTTGGCGATACGCGGGTCCTCGAGGAAAGCTCCGAGGAGGTTGAGCAGCATAATAGATGCAGATGCATTGTCGTCGGCTCCAGGAGCACGGCCGGCGCCACGGTCATTAGAAATGACCGAATCAAGGTGAGAGCCAGTGATGACAGTCTTGAGACGGACCTTTCCAGGGATCGAAACAATGATGGAAGGCTGCGACCAAGCTTGGTGCTGGACCAGGCGGACCGAGGCAAGAGGGTGCTTGCTCTTCTTGATCACCTGCTGAACCTCCTTGTGAAGCCATTGAGCGGCTTCCACTCCGTATGCCGAGTTGAAGTAGCGGTTGTGGAATGAAGAGAACTTCTTGATCTGCTTCTCGATGTTTTTCAACTTGACCTTGTCGACGATCTTGCCAACGTTGGACTTGAAGTTGACCTTGTCAGGGTAGGACTGGGAGACGGCGGCAAGTCTAGCATTTGCGGGTGCGGCCTTGTGATCCTTCCACTCGGTGATGTCAAAGAAGTGAACGTGATCCTGGGTATTGTTAGCATCAGCCCTTTAATGCTTGATTCTAAAAGGCATACGTCGATCATCTGAAACTTCTCATCCTCGGTAACCTCAACAGTCTCACCAGGAGCGACCTCAAGCGTGAAAAGCTTCTCAGCACGCTCTTCGATGGCTGCGGCTGGGGCAGTAGCTGTAGCTGACGCGACAAGAGTCGCCACAAGAGGAATTGAGTAGCGCATGATGGCGGTTCAATACTTGAGGTGTTGAGAATGATCCGCAGCGTTCAATTGAGGAGATGAGATGCCGGTGGAGAGGAACGGAACGGCTGTAACACAGTGTGGGTGAGGACCTAGATATAGATCCAGGAACTCTTATCACCCAACAACCTCCAGGCGCAACCCGCTCATGTGACGAGCACTCATAATGCATACGAGGACAGGATTTACCTGCCATAATAAGATGCCCAGAGATTAGTTATTGAAAAGCTACTCCATATGGGGAAGCTCGAGAACGTGCTGAGCGCAAACCAAGTCACCCAACACGGGGATATTGTGAGAACATTTCCAGGTATTAGTGGAAAATAGCATTAGATAACTTTGAAAAGAGGGGTAAGCAAGACTGGGCAGTGCGGTGAACGATGTTTCTCAGGAGCAATATTCCTATCTAGGCAGGTCAGATAACGTGCCAAGAGATTGATATCCAATAACATCGCTAGACAACGATATGCTTAATTTCTGCGGGGTTGGTTGATGATCTGGTCCTTGGCCTTGTAAACAATGGCTTTCACCTTCTAGGAAAGTCTAGTCAGGGACAAGTAGGTGATCAACTCCTTGTTTGTATCGCAGCTACGACATGAGCTAGCTACTGGATGGATTGGCGTATGAGATAGACTATAGCCAGTCAGGTGACCACTCTTTCCTGTGTTGTTCCAGAGATTATATGCAGAACCCTGACAACGATGCGCGCAAGAAGTGAGCCACAGGTCATGGCTTTTAAGGACAGAGAGGCAAGGGCAGGGAGGAAGAACTGCCAAAAACGCAAAACAAACAACAGATAGTTTACTTTTGCAGGATCTTCTTTAGTCTAATGAGACTCACTTGTTTTCTTTCTTTCTATTTTCAGGTAATTTACCCTTCAAACTTAACATTGTTCTGTAATGATACCTCAGTAGTGTTTTTTACAAAAGTGTTCTTTATTATTTCAGACACCGTACTTCTGAGAGGAAGGAATTTATCCAGTTCCATTCACTAACATCAGGCCCCATGCGCAATCCTAGACCGGACAACATTTGCATTTCTTACGCATTTCTTCTCCATTTGTTTTCTGATAAATATTAGTTGTATGATGCTAGGATGAGCTGGGGGCAATTTGATCTGACATGTCGCTATATCGGTAACTAAAAGCTTAATTTAGGAAGTGAATTGGTCTGTAGCTGTGGCTTTCACGCTGGCATATGTAGGAAGTTGGGCAGAGAAGTTGTCCTTTATTCTATTGCAACGATGCACAATGGTTCCTTTGTGGAATACGCACGTGGCCTTTCGATTCCCTACAGCCGAAGTAGCGACTAACAATACCTAACATCAGCTCACAACCCTTGTCTTGCACGATGGATGAGGATGATAACGGAAGTTCGCGACCGCTATCGGTCCATGTTAGTGTCTTCCTCGCTAGAAGCGCCCATGTGTATATAGCTAACTCCTGCTCATCTAGTTCCGCTTCAACGCGAACACGTTGTCTGCGGCGGGCGATTGGAACGACAGCGATCATCCCAATGTCCTACGCCTGACCATTGTCCGCTCTTGGCTTGACCAAGCCATCATTTCAACACTGTCAGCGCTGCCTTGTACTCTACAGAGCCTCTCTCGAGCTCTTGCTCCCGGCTACTTTCTCCCGTCGCGAATCGTCTTGAAAACAATCAAGCCTGACTGGGACGACGAGTTCAACAACGAAGTAGCTATGTACAAGCGATTACAACTGGTTCAAGGACATCTCATACCGATATGCTAAGGACTAGCATGGTGCAATGGCAAGCGAGCTTTAGTCCTGTCCGAGGCTAACGGGGTTCTGCCATTTGAGCAGCCAGTGGACTCTCCGTTAAATTTCCAAGAGTTTTGTCGCCGGCTAAGAGCTACTGTTAGTGAACTCGGTACATTTGGACTCATGTACGGTGATCCGAAGCTGGATAATTATCTCCTTGTGGATGACAGAATTGTGATTGTGGACCTGGAATCAGCTGAAGAGGGTAAGGAGGATGGAAATATCGAGCGCGTCATTGAGTCGAACATTGAATATGCAGGAGATCGCTATAGGAGTTATTTGAAGAATAAAGATAGCCCATGGTAGATACTATCTATGTTCGTTTCTTTAGATTAGCCACAGACAGAGGGGGACAACAACAAGTTGGACAATCGCGTTACATCATCGCATGAATGGCTCGAGTTCACAAGATGCTTGGGAATCTTGCAAGTCCTACAGATCGCCAAGATATGCCAATCGACTAATCGGTTCACCTCGACCTCATGCACGAGCCTGAACGACGCGGATGATCGCAATTCATGCGGCTGACGCGCCATCGATGACGAGCTTCTGGTTTCTAGACAGGTGCATATCCTAGTGGCATGATACCACCCAGTCCCACCACTTGAACGTATGAAAGGACTGTAGCGGAACAGCATCCGGGTAACCGGGCTGACACTGAGATCTTTGCCGCCGGGCCGGCCCATGTCCAGAATCACTATCTATATCTAGACAAGATCAACATGGTAGAAGCAAGGCCATTGGAGGACGTGGCCTGTCATCTGCATTTTTTGCTTCATCGAGGCTGTAGCTGGCTAGATAGAGTAGATATAGGACCATGTCAACATGCATACCCCCACTTCGGTGAAACCACCTGCAGTGAGATACGTGGGAAATACTACTGCAGTCGTCCATGCTATTAGAGTCTGAAACGAAGCCAGACTAAGGGACAAAATTACTTTAAAGGCCAGTATCAGTTTGAATCAAGTATCAATAATTCTGAGATAGCACAAGAGAAAAGGATGGCTACCTCAAGAACTGACAAGCAACTGTCCAGGCCGTTGGTCCAATGACTTCTCACCCCCACATGGATGTTGGAGCTATGAATGAGATGATTACGCACATCCTGTGCATAAGGCATCAAACAGCATATAGGCGTGGTTGATTCTGTATGCAAGCTCGTTTGAATAAGGATTCTTCGACATAAATGTGAGCTGTTGAGTGGAGGTTCAACAACTAGAACCGCCGTGAACCGAGAGTTATCTAGGATCAACAGGCTTTCTCAGAGTCTATGACGTGAAGCGAGCGAGTAATAGACTGAAAGTGGCTTGCAACTCGTTGGAAGCGTGTATACAACACGCAAGCTTTGTTTGTTGGTGTCCAAAACGATCCCGGTGCGGACCAAAAAAGAAGCTGGGCCAGTATTGCCTGGCAATACTGCATCAGCAACCTCCTCGCTTTCAAGCGGCTTTGTACTGATCTTATGATTGTATTTTTAAGATAATAGAGCCAATATTCTGGCGGTAGATGTATATATAAACCTGGCTGTCCCCTAGTCCATCTCTACATCATCATCTCTCTTCACCTTCGACCACAACCAAGCATACCGATACACAACCTTTCCTACCACGTGAGCCTGAGCTACACCTAAACATACACAAACTCGAGCTAAAGTCAAATTCTAGTTTTCACCTTCCAAGTCTTCTCGCCAAAATGGCCACTGAATCGAGTGTTCCCTTCTACCTCATCAACCTCGTCAAGGAGAAGAAGGTCAACTTTGACTACACTCCCCAGTGGGGACGTGGCAGCCCCAGCAGTTACATCGACAACATCACATATGCTCGACCCCTTTCTGACAAGAAGTACAAGTACCGCTTGATCAAAGGAGGCCAGGATCTGGGCCAGCGAGAAGTTGGCATTCACTCGAGCGGCACCATAACAGTCAACTTCCTCGACTTCAACTCAGGACGTGGCATTGCCGACACTGAGACCATCAAGGTCTACCTCGTTGATCCCGACAACAACAACCAGATTCTCATCAGCCAGTGGAACTGAGGTGCTTGTTCAGTGCCTATATGGTTCTGATTTGGCATCAAGTTAGGATTGGGAGGGCTTGCGCGGATGAACATATACATATGACGACAGTCATTACCGTGTAAATAAAAATACTATTTATCTATCTCTGTTAGCCACCAGCCCAGCGTACAAATTTGAAAAGTATCTACAAGTCACGCAACAAATGATGGATGAGTCCATCCCACCACAACGCTCGGCAAAAGCCAATACCAACATGGCCAGGGGGTACTGGATTCCCTCGTTCCCAGCTTGTACTGCCACAATGCATAGACCATAACCCCTCCCAATGCAACTACATGCCCTTTCGGCTACTCTGCAGCCACTGCTGCACGCTTCTCTGAGCGGCATCCAGCCCCTCACGAACTGTCTGCATTGATCCCTCAGCAGCATCAGCAGCCGTCTTGGCAGCCTCAACCGCGCCCTTGGCTTCTTCAATCTCTCCACTTGTAGCCAAGCTAGCCGCCTCCTCGGCTCTCCTCAGAGCCACATCACAAGCTTCAGCTGCCGCACGCTCCGCATCTGGAAGTCCAGCTACTGTCTCGCTCGACGCCTTGGCCATAATTGAAGCGTGCTCAGCTGCGTACTCGGCATTGCGCCGTGCAACTGCGTCTTGCCTAGTCGCATTCTCCGAGTCTCTGACAGATGCCTGAGCGGCTCGGAGGAGTGCAACAGCCTCCCTTGCCTTGTCGTGAGCGCTCTCGGCAGATTGTCGGAGGTATCTGGCCAGTCTTTCGTTCTCTGCCTTTTTCTTGTCGTCAGGCTTCTCAGCTTCTTCGCATGCGACTGCAGAATCGATGACCCTTCGTGCCTTGATGAGGGCATCTTCTGCAGGGGCAGTGGCTTCACCAAGGGCAGACCATGCGCGAGCTGCGGAGTCGAAAAAGTCCGTGATTCTGATATTGTTTGATAAAACCGCGTCTCGTCGCGCCTCAGCTGCTGCGTTGACCATCTGTTCTTCGTATCGTCTCGCAATAGCCCCATACTCGCGTGCAGCCTCAGCTGCAATCTTTGCCTGAGACGCATGCTGATACGCGTTTTCCGTGATGACACGAACTTGCTCGCGATATGCATAGTAGATGTGAACCCAAGTGCCGACTGATATACTGACTAGCCCAAAGCCAAACGCAGGGAGTAGAGCTGGCATGAAGAAGGGAATAACAGCCGTTAGTGAGCCCCAGTTGACAAGAAGCCAGTACGTCTGGGTGTGTTCGAGGTAGCAGAAGCGAAGAGGGCCATGGATCTTTCCAACGGGGGCGAAAAGATACGAAAAGGCCGTGACTATGACGACGGTTGCGAGGAACGAGTATTGCGCCCAGGGTTGGAAAGGCAGGGGGAGGTTATAATGGATGGATAAATAGTAGAAGAATGAGATGAATGAGCCGACTATATGGGTCAGAAATTTGTTAGGGTCTAATAGGATGATTTCTTACCTTTCAAGTAGGTGCCAACACGATTCGAGATAGTTTGAATAGCAAGGAATGGCCCAAGCAGTGCCGACCACGAGATATTCTTGGTAATGCCGTCGCCGTATGGCATATGCCATACTCCACTAAAATACAGTGCAGCAATAAGGAGCAATGGGCTGGATATTTGTGATAGAACCAAAGCGTACAGGTCTGGAAAAAGAGAAAACTGGTTGAGAAGAAGTGCGACAAAGACGACACCTGGGATATGAGTTAACAAGGTAAACTGGTCAAGATGCAGAGACATACTTTTGATGCGAGGGACGAAAAGCCTAGAGAGGGTCTCCAAGGCAGGAAAAAGGTCTTCGCCAGTGTTTTGTGAAGACATGTTGCTTTGTAGCAGACAGTTGATTGTGGTTGATATTACTACCAAAAGGCTGGGAATCGAGACTTCTTATCTCGAGAAGTTTGGTCATCATGAAGAAGCCAGTAAAGCCCAATATGCAAGTCTATCTAGTCATCACACCATGCCCAATCTCTGGTCCAATCGTCAGGACACAGCATTTCCTTGCAGCTGGTCTTGCATATAGGGCATGTTGGGCTCTAAAGCTGCACAACCTGTCAGCTAAATCTCAAGTTCCAGCCCTGTAGTACTTCTAATCGATTCACTTTATTAGGTTAAGAAATATTAGCCTAGACGTGACGCGGCGTTGCTCTGGCGGGTTGGCCTCAATTGCGACTGTTCTCCACTTGGCTGGCCTCAGCCTGAGGCAATAGCTCAATGGCTGACATTGTTCGAGGTAATTGATATGTTACTTTTGGTTCGTATAATTAAAAGTCTCAGCGATCGGTAAACAACTGACAAATGTGTGTAGTGTTTTTGTTTTTCCACCAGCGGCCAAGGCGGAACAAGCCGGTGACAGGCAAGACGATCATGATTTACATTCCCGAGGCTCTAGATTAGCATTGGGTTATTCTAAACTAAATTGGCATGCAATTCTTTGTTCAACCAAGGACCAAATTATAGAATGTGACATCACGTTTACTTGTCAATGAGATCGACCTACGTCATGACCTGTGTTACGTCATTCGAAATGGTATCCATCCGCAACAAGGATATAAGTTCTCGGCATCAAACACTCTAAACCAAGTCTAAAAACCACCATCAATCTATCTCACACATTTTAATCTACACTAAATCATCACATCACAAAATGACCAAGATCGTCGACGACGTCAAGTCCGGCATCAAAGGCATCCGCGGAGCCGGCGACGCCCTCCGAGGCGAAGTCCTCGAAGCTACCGACGAGGCTTTCGACACCAACACCAAGCACCCAACTACCCAAAGAACAGAAGCAGGCAACAAGGCCATCGCAGAGAAGGGAAAGCAGGAGATGAGGGGTGCAGATGAGATGCTTGCCCGTCGTGAGTGGGAGAACAAGGGCGTCCATCCCCCTCCTCACATCGGCCCAAGAGAGAGCGAGAAGGTTTCGCCCAACACTCTGGCTTCTCAGACGGAGCCATTGTATCGAACTGAGGCGCATGACAGACCTAACGAGGGTCTCAGCAGGGAGCCAGGTACTATCCTCCCTGGGGAGACGTCACACTATGGAACTGGGCGGACAGAGGAGGATGTGGCTCGAGAACCTGGTGCTCGTGCTCCTGGTGAGCAGCGCTACGTGTAAGGGAAATCTCGAGAGGCAAATAAAGGTATGCCTAGGCCAATAACAATCATTGGTAAAGGTTGTACTAACATTTGTGTCAGTCATCCTCAGACTTAATCTAAACGATTGAAGATACCCATGGATACGCGCGTTGTGGTTCAATAGCTTAATTCACTTTATTCTAACCATATTTCTCACCATTTCTGCTTATTATCTGGAGTGTGTACAGGACAGGACCAGCATGACCTACAAACTGTAATGAGTTGGAAGAAAGAATGACATGGCTATTTTTTATTTGTGTAATTTTAAAACTGCTCCATGTCTAATCTCCATGTTTATCGTCTAGTTCTGATATTTGTTGGCAATAATCTCATAGGTTCCTCCAAACGCATTAAACCACGTCTCAATCGACTTCGCCGAGGAACCAGCTCCAACCGTGGTATCTCCCCTCTCCAGCTTGGGTGTAACCTCACCCATAAACTGTTCCATCGTCAACGTGTGGGGAGAATATTCCTTCTTGTTATCGTCCGGATTCTCACGCTCACGGTGTAGATTACTCTCCACCATGGGCGGTGCCAGCTCAACGACACGGATGTTTGTGTTCTTGAGTTGCGTGCGGAGGTTCATGGACCAGAAGTGAAGCCAGGCCTTGGTACCGTTGTACACGGGGTTGATTATTGAGTATGGGACGAAGCCAAGGCCACTGGAAACGTTCACGATGAGAGCGTTGGGCTTCTCCTTGAAATGAGGAATGAGAGCCAGAGAAAGGTGCATGGGGCCTCTGATGTTGATGTCGATCTCCTGGTCGGCCTTTTCCAAAAAGTCGTCGTTTTTCAGCACGTCGATTGGACGCTGGACTCCGGCATTGTTGATCAGGCAGTCGAGGTCTGGGTGTTCGCTGGTGATCTTCTTGACGAATGCTGGGATATCTGCTGTCTTGCCTGTGTCGAGCACGTAATATCCCGCAGCGCCAATCTCTTTTGTCGTCGATTGAAGATTCGATTCTGTTCGTCCGGCAAGAAGAACTTTCTTGCCCTTGGAGATCAAGTACTCGGCGAGTGCTTTACCGATTCCTCCACCTCCGCCGGTGATGACGGCGCAGTTGAAGGCGAGACCATCTGAGTTACCCATTTTGGCGGTTTATAAAAGATATGAAGGTAATAAAAGAGTTTAAAGTATGGGGCAATTATTGCAGTAAAAGATCCCACCGCTACTTTATATAAATGTGTATGTAGATTTTCCGGCAGTTGAATCCGGCTCGCGTCATCGGCGTCATGGACCCCGATCATGTTCGGCATCGGAAATGTGTTAAGTCCGAAGAAAAACGATACAATTACTTGCGAAGAGGGGAATGTTAATGACGCATAATTGTTACCATAGATTACGCAGAAATCTATGATCTCTTAAATTAGAGATAAGTACTTTTTTTGAACTCACAGAGTGACATTGTGACAGCATCAAACGATCCCTACCCCAGCAGTTGGGAAATCACTCATAGTTTCCCTATATCCTCACACAGAATTTTGGCTATCTTAAAGTCCTGCTCAATGGCCGGGCTGTAAGAAGCACCGCCCTCCAAATAGTCCAAAGCAAACGCGCACCATTTTTTATCAACGTCTGACACAATATTCCGAATGTGCTGATATGGAGAAACGCTCAAAGCAAATACGACGCACACTTGACCAAAAATCCTATTTACTGGTTATTTTCTGATCAAAGCAAGGCAAGGAAGGGAAGACATACTGGCCACTAACAAAGAATTTTAGAGGGTTGCAGCTCCTCATGGAATTCGTAACTTGGATGACCGAGGCCCAATTTAGCACAGCGCTTATAGTGTCGCGACACTTGCGCAAATGTCCCTCCGTGAGGGAAGATGGCCGCTCAAGGGCACGATGACTGGACATGTCAGTATTTGATGTAACTATTGGGACTCTGGGAGGTAACCCACAGCAAGGGACGTCCAATGTGATATCTTGCGACAAAGTAGCGAGCGTGCAGCCAAGCAGTCACTAGGGCATCAGAAGGAGACTCGGCCTGGGTTAATGGCGTCTTTGGATCGAACTGCAGCATGGGAGGTAGTCGCTCACGCCACTGCTCCAGCTGGCGGATGAGTTCATCTTCAACAGGCTCAGGCGGGTAGTCGGCGGTTGGATCTACACATGTGAGTCAGTGGTGAGGGACACTGGACTAGCATCAAACGTACTCGAGTGGAAGAGGCTGTTGCGAGCTCTGGTCAAGATAAGTCGGTGGGCAAGCTGCGACAAGAAATGATAGTGGAAGAACGGGTCGTCTCCCGGATACCGAAAGGAACCGTACGACGCAATGTCCTGGGCGGATATAAACTTGGGCAGAGCAATATGTTCTTCCAGCTGCAACGAGTTGCTGCGCGGTAGGTTGAGTTCCTGCGTGAGGACAGCTTCATACATGCTTGTGATCCAGAACAGACGGGATTGCATGTCGAGCATCCACTCATCACGCTCTCTCGATACACTGTTGACAAGTCAGCTACGCTTCTATAGTTGAGACAAGACAGATCTGACTTGTTCCAGAAATACGCGCTGCATGCGCTCGCTTTGTTGAGCATCACCCACCAGTCGATAGGTCGGAGAGCTTCAGCGTAGAACAATCTGAGAGTATTAGCTCTGCAACCGCTAAGACTGCGTCAAACATACCCTGAGAGAAGATAGAATTGACAGGCTTGGAGATCTTGTTCGCACATCAAGAACCCAAACCGCTTTCTCGCCTCATTGAAAAAGTCCAGACCGGGCATCTCAACATTCGTTCCGCTGCCATAGGGAGTGGAAGCTGATGACGAGGCCAAGCCCGCTTCTTGCAGCGCCTTTTGTCCTATCAGACCCAAGGCCATGACGACGAGGACGATGCAGCTTTCGACACATATTCCAAAGTTGCCATCTATGGCAACGCCGAGAGTCCGCTGGAAGTATGTCTTTTGATCCAGGATGGGACTAGCGAGGTTGAAAGTTGTAAAGTAGACATCCGATAACTCCTTCAAAGTAGAGATGCTCAAGGTGGAGAGCCAGTCTGATGACATATCGACTACAGACGCATGCGGTAGCTTGGGTCGTGAAGACTCTAAGCGCGTCGAATAGTCGGATCCGTTCATCTGGCACATGAGCTTGACAGACTCGGGGAGCGCGGATTGTATCGCCGGCCAGAAGAGGACTTGGTGAGCACTGAACGAGATTGCTGGGTTCGAATCATTGGATGAAGATGGTGTTTCAACGATCGTGTCGCGTCTTTGCAGAAAGGAGGGCACGCCCAATACTTCACTCGAATTTGCTGGGGATCGCGGATTGAAAGTTTGCAGACTCAAAGCGTGTACGCGGCTATCTGCTGTAGGGGAAGCTTCTGATGTCTTGCCTTCGTCGATTTTACCTTCGATTCGACGAAGGATATTGACAATCATGCCAAGCGACGCTTCATTCCTAGTGATTGCTTAGACTCTGCTGCTTCATCCACTCTCTCTGTACTTACCTTGTCGCCTTTCTCTGAGAGAACTTGCATTGAATGCCAAGAGACTTGCACAGTCCACAGGGGAAATCTTCGTCGCATCGTGTCTTTTTCTGACGACAGTATTCACATGCCTGGCAGCTGTTGTTGAGTCATGCCACTACCTTGTAGAGTCATCGTTCACATACCTGTCTGGCGATGAAACCTCTCTGCCTTTTTGCGGGAGGACCCTCGTCTGAGGCGTGTGCCTCTAAGGCAGGGCTACTGTCTTCTTGTTCTGCCATCCAGCTTCGTGTTGGTTTTCAGGTGATGTGAGATGATGGCCGGGGAGGGATGACAAACTCCGGATCAGGATCTTCACGGCTAGCTTCGTTAGAAGAATACCTCGTTTGTACGATATCAACACCAGGCAATCTGAACTGAAAGCATTGTTTTGATGGGACAATAAATAACGACAGTTTAATTCTTGATTGATTTCTTGATCTATAAAAAATACTAATACTACAGCTCTGCCGCCATTTGCAATATTGACCGGTACTGTTGCACTACTTGGTCGCAACAAGAAACAGTCGAGGATACGGCAAAAGCACCTTTCCATCCTTTTGCAGCGGATATCCCTCCTTCACTCTCGCCAAGTACTGTTTGAGGAACTCTTCCTTCTGTGAGTCCGACAGAGGATCGAGGTAGGGACGAAGACCTGAGCCCTTGACCCATTCAACAATTCCCTCATGATTATCCATCGTGTGAATGTAAGTTGTCTGCCAGATTTTAAGTTCTGAGCATAAATGGTTCAATCCGTCGTACAACTCGACTGGAGATGGGAAATCAGCTCGTGAGCAGTTTGCTTGCTCCAGAGTTTCCTTCCAGGGCGCACCCGGAGCAAAAGCCGTTTCCTTCATCGACACGTGGCTTGGCTGATCCAAGTTGTAGGGGATTTGGAAAGCTAGACTTCCGCCAGGCGCAAGATAGTCGAGCAGCTTTGCGATAATCTCGATGCGTCTCCCGTTGGGCAGCCAGTGGAAAGCGGCATTGGAATAGAGCACGTCGACAGGGCCGTCGGGTTTGTAGGTTGTTATATCAGCCACCTCGAAGGATACATCTGGCAAGGTCTTCTTTGCCTTGCTGATCATATCCTGCGAGGAGTCGACGCCAGAGAGTTTGGCATCTGGGTATCGCTGGGCTAGCAGGGCAGTTGAGTTGCCTGGTCCACAGCCTAGATCGACAACTCGCTTGGCCGTGGTATTGGATATGCCATTTAGTAGATCCGAGGCAGGCCCCGTGCGCTCCTTGAGGAACTTGGTGTACTGGTCTGCTGACCAGAGATCTTTAGTCATTGTTGCTGAAAAGTGTCTTTTTGAAGCTGCTGATTGGTATCGTGGGATCTGAATAGACCGGAGAAGATGCCGACGAGTGAAATATGTCACGTGAGACATTATGAGGGCCAAATGCATCAACAAATCGTGACTTTGACAGTTCGATTTTTCTGGGAAGCCAGAATGATGACGCTATATAGTTCGATATCGCGACAGCTTATTAACACATATATAATCGAGCCATACTTATAACTTGCTTGTACCATTGCCACTTCTTCGGCGGACAGTCTCGGTTCCGAGTAGCCGGACCGAGCCGGACTCCAAATCTCGGCTCCGACCGGTTGATGCCGACTCGGATGCAACCGAGGGCGAATCAAGGAAGAGAGGCGTAAGGGTGCTGATTAATTCGATATAAATAATTCTTTTCTGCATGGTATGATCCAAATTCAGATGGGTTTTGTAGCTAGATGCCAGTTGGTTGGGGTATCGTGTGATGGGGGGTGGAGGTTGATGAACTGGGCCAAACTATGGTAATCTCACATCGTTTGTTGTTGACTACCTTATATTCCTGATTGCGTTTTCAACACACGGTATTAGGGGCATGACTACCTTGATTCTGGACTCTTTGAACTTGCGGCTGTACACGTCAGGGTTGACTTTGGACGACTGGATCTTGTCTCGTTACCCTGGACCCGAGCAACTGTCCAGCGGTGCAACTTCACGAATTGTTAAGGGCACTGAGACATACGCTGAAGTCACTTATGCTCGAATAGCAAGATGAATACTCAAAATTAAACAATGGCTACAGATAGGCCAGTTACATAATGCCAGTTCAACATTAAGTAGCCCAATTTTCGATGACGTCCAGCAAACACGTAGTATCCTAACCTGTTCGAAAAGACCATCATCTAACCAAGCAAAGCCATTAACCTCAATCAACCTTGTATCCAACACCGTACATGCATCTCTTCACAACCTCGTCCGAGCACCAACCATGAAATATCAACGTGTCTCCGGCCTCGTTACTCGTCGCTCCACCAGGGCCCGTAAGACCAAAGTTTGGACCTTCAATCAAAGGCTCAGGCGCTCGCGTGTAGGGACCCGAGACCTTATCCGCATATGCGTACTTGACATTGTACTTTGGATCTTCAAAATGGTGACTGCTGAAGAACAAAACATATCGCCCATTGGCTAGTCGAACAATATTGGGAGCTTCAACAAGAATACCATCCTCTTCCTCGATACGGTCGAGGATCTTCTTGGGCTCTCCAATGAAAGTGGTGCCATCGCTCTCGACTTCCTGCAGAATAATGGGAGTGCCGCCCGTAGGACCGCTGACGTCTCCTTCCAGCTTGTACACGAGGTATCGTTTGTCAGTTGCCGGGTCCTTGAAGCCAGCAGCGTCTATAACGCCATGAAAACCCTCAGGGGGGCACACTATGGGCTTCTCATCGAGCTTATACGGACCCTCAACATCCTTTGAGCGAGCGGCGCCAATGCAGTGCGGGTTATCGCCTGTCTGGGTTCGGCCAGAGATGTAGATGATGTATTCTCCGCTGTCGAGACGGCGCAGATCAGGTGCCCATATTTCCTTTCCATTTGTCCACCCATTGTCTGGCATAGCGTCGTAGTCGTTTCTTGTCCAGTTGCCAAGGAGTGATTTGGCTGTTGCGATCTGGACCTTGGTGTTGCCCGTGTTGGTCGCAACAGCCACCCAAGACCCGCCTGGAGCCTGGGCTATGGCTGGGTCGGGGAAATCAGCGTCAATTAGAGGCATTAGAGGCCCCTTGTGGGTGACGGACAGCTGGAGTGGAGCGCGACGATATGGAGATGCAGTTGCTGAGTTGAGCAACAGGCCAAAGACGGGCCAGACAAGGGCTCGGGATATCATATTGGGAGTTGTTTCAGGTAGCTAGAATCGGATAACCAAGCTGTAAGTGACTACTCCTTTCAATTGTCAACTCAAACGACTTATAAACAAAATAGGCGGATGCACTGCCATTTGATCTGCAGTCGTTGACATGGTTCACCTGGCCTGTCATACGTCAGTTTTTGGGACATGTAAGCCCGGCTATGCAGTCAGCTAAGCGATGTATCAGGTTTCTGACCTAGAGTGTGTTAAAATAAACCAAGTACCTGGCCCTTTTGTTCGTTTGGGGTAAATCGCAGCGCTTATCAGGAATAGGGCTGACAGGAGGTTGAATAAGCATAACTGATCAACCTGGTAAAGCACCTTTACATGTGGGTACTGCCATTGCAACAAGCCCAGGATAATTAGAAATACTGTTATGTATTTGCTGTTCAAAAAGGCTTATGCCATGTCAGAAGTGGCAGTGCCAGCATTGACAGCTACCAGGGGTTACCACAAGATTGAATATCCCACACTGATGGTCTTAACCTCAGAAATGAGGAATTCTGCAAGACCGTCCATAAGCACTGCCGCATGCGATAGATACTATTAATTTTCAAAAAAAAAATAGTTGGACTATATTGAGGACCCAATAGCGCCAGATACCTGAATCCTATTCGCTTGGTTTCTTGGAGGATTTGGGAATGAATTGGGCCACGCATATCGAGGGTTGTTAATACAGAGCAAGCACCAACATGCTCGCTTTTCACACCGGGCCCACACTTTCACTTGGGGTTAGAAGTTCATTAACACAACTATTGGACTTGTTGGTAGCTCTCTGGCGTTGTTGATAGTGTTAGTCAATAGCGCTACCGTTGACGCTATCGACTTGTACAGCTGGGCGATTGAGATCGAGACCCTGAGGCTAAGCTGTCAGTTTCACGCCAATGACTCAAGCTTAAGATTAGACAGAAGAAAAAAAGAAAAAAGAAAACACCGACAGGACAGCCAGATCTTATGGTTGAACCTAATCGGACTTGTCAATGATTATGAAGTTCAACAACCAGGCACAGAATCATGAGCCCTAAGCGCAGGCTGTAGAGCATGGAAGTCTATCCGACTACTGGTTTCAAACTTTAACGGAATTTTCGTCTTGGCATGTTGTAACTATTGTTCAATTAGCGACTTGGCAAAATACATTCATTTCCACCTCAGCGAGATTTCTTCCAACATCACCGGTTTGCTCTATACTCTGTAGTCGTACGAGTCTGCCGACTTTGCTTTGTCATTAAATTAAGGGTCCAGTTGTCTAAAACTGTTCGAGACAGTTTCAACACTAGATTTACCAATAGCCTCAAACCGGGCTTGAGAGGCGTCGGCTGAAGGTCTAAACTGGGCTTACTTGCAGTGCGCCACACGACGCTATCAAAAGCACTCAATCCATCCAGCAACAAACAACATCAATAGGGGTCTAGAAGATGAATAGTCCAGAAAATGCTCGGATACAAAAACATCTGTTGTGACACACCTTTTGGGCCTCTTGTTGAAGTTCAACCGCCCAACTCGGTCCAGTCACTCATTCGTTATTTGCTTGGTTCGCCCTTTCACTCCCTATGCGTTCATACGTTGCCTTTGCGGCCTTGGCCCTTACAGGAGCCTTTGACTTGGCCGCTGCCAGTCCTTGTAAGCCTCGCACAACCGAGACGTCTGCTCTCTCTGAGTCGTCTTCTGCCACCGAGACTTCCTCTGGCGCTGTTGATGCCACTACTCTCCCAGAGCCTCCTGTGGACTCTATCATCAAGAACGCCGTGACCGGAGGTGGAATTACCAGCCTCGATCCCTTCACCATTGAGGGCGATGTCACCCTCAACACCGACGACGGCTTCAATGAGGATGGTAGCCCGGATAAGAGCTGCGCCCGACTTGCCGCCACGTCTGAGGGCCCTGGTGTCAAGCGTCAGTCTCAGGCTGAAGTTGCTGCGCTCATGCAGATGCTTTCCAACCTCAACATCCGCACGCAGTATACCGTCCAGTTCTACTACTACGTCTCCACGCCTCCTCAGGCGACCACTTCCTGCATCATGGAGGCCTTCATCGGCACCCAGAAGTTCTACACTACATCTATCTTCTCCACCGGCGCCAGCCTCAGCTACAACCAGGTTCTGGTTTCCACTAGTGTCCCTGGAACCCAGGGAGCCTTGAACATTCGCACTTCTTGCTTCGGCGGAGGCTCTGCAGTAGTCTTGGTCGACTCCATCTTCATCTCCAACCAGGTCACTGTTGAGAACATTGGCAACTACAGGCTGGACTTTGGTGATGGCGTTATTCGCCAAGCCGTTGCTGCGCCTGCCACCACCAAGAGCGCTGAGGTTGTCCAGACTACCTCTGCCGGTGAGGTCCCCAACGAAACCACAGTTGCGGAGGTTGTCCAGACTACTGCTGCTGTAGAGATTCCTAATGAGACTACTGCTGGGGAAATTCCCAACGAGACAACTGTTGGAGAAGTTGTGCAGACTACTAGCGTTGAGGAGAACCAGACTGGTCAGCCCACTGAGGCCAACCCAGAGCCTACTGCCTCCACCAACGCTGGATCTGCTGAGAACACCTCCGCGCATGACAGCTCGGCAGAGACCTCGTCTGCACCTGCGAATGAGCAGGAAACCTTCGTTGGTACTCAGACCGCTCCTGAGTCCACTTCCGCTGTCGAAACCGAGACTGTTCAAACCACCCGTCCTTCCGTGGATGAGGAGAACACGACTCGATCTGTCGATGTCGAGAATCAGCCCACTACCCTCGCCGAGATCATTAGCACCACCTCTCCTCAGGGAGAGTCATTTGCTACCAGCTCTATCCCTGTCATCGAGGAAACCACCCAGCCTGGAAGCGAGCAGACTCCCCAGCCCGAGATTGAGCAAACTACCCAGTCTGAAGTCTTTGAGGTTTCTCACACCCCTACCGAAGCTGCCGAGAACGCCATCGAAACCACCCGGACCATCTCCCAGGAGCCCACTGGAACTGAGAACGCTGAGGTCATTACAACTACCACTCCCCCGAACAACGAGTCCAACCAGCCCACCACCACTGAGTCCGGAGAGGAGATAGTCACTACCACCGCTCCCTGGGACCCCAACATGACCAGCAGGCCTCTCGACAACGCTGAGCCCCGCCAGAGCGTGTGTCGCGGCGAGAACCTGGTTGACAATGGCGATTTTGAGGCCGGCTCAGACCAATGGCAACTCAAGGGCATGGCCGAGATCAACTACAACGGTGCATTTGGACAATCCAACCGCGGTTACCTATCTATGTGAGTAACTCTATTGCCCATTTTTACAACATACTAACAGATCATAGGGCTCTCTTCTGGCCTCAAGCCCCCAGCGGCGTCAAGGCTGGCTTCAAGACCACTATCCGAGGTCTCACGCCCGGTCAGCAATACTACCTCGGCTACGGTCACCACACAGCCGACGGCTCTGCCCTGCCGTACTACGAGTGCGATATCCTGGTCAAGTTTGATGGTGTCAACTTTGACGACTTTGATCCTTTCTACGATTCCCGCGCCTGGTACCAGTACCGCAACCGCATGAACTACGTGGTTCCTACTCAGGAGACTGTTGAGTTGTCGTTTGAGCTCAGCTGCAAGAACAACCCTGATGCATTTATCATTCTGATGGATGATGTCTTCCTGACGAGTTGTGGCAACACCGTTCAAGCCACTCTTTAAGGAGGTTGAGAGGTGAACGATTAGGATTCAATAGACAACTAGACTAGACGTAATATTAATCATAATGATCCGCAAATGAGCAAACCCAAGCCATTCAGCTGTATCGCACATCACATCCTTTCTTTCTGGTAGACGTATACAGTTATTTGAGTAATCGGATGAATTTATTAGTCTAATTCTCTGGCTACGAACTGTTTCCATGTTAAAGTCACGCCCAAATCTGCAATCTTTTCCCTCAGGCGGACAGGATCCTCGCTATCGAGTGACACTACTACCAATGAACGCCTCAGCTCCCATTTGGCATTCCCCTCACCGTAAATCCTGTCTAGGGCTGGTGTGAGCTTTTCGAGGTCGAAGATTTCGACCCTGGGAATCATGTACACGTATCCAACGCAGTCGGTCATTGTAGACGGTGGGTTATTTTATGTCTGCTTATTCGTCGGATTGTGGGAATATGGTGCAAGGGACGACGACTTATATAGATAAGTCCTTGTGAAACTCTCCAACAAGAGTTCGACTGGGATTTGTATCGCTGCTAATACTAGAGATGAGGTGATCAATGCGTCAGTGACCAGCCCAGCAGTTATGAGGTCTCGTGGATGTCTGTTATTTGAGTTGGTCGTCTAATTGTTAGCTGCAGAAAATGACTAATTCGATCCAGTGTAAACTCTTCATGCGTGATAAGCTCAGCAAGATGAGTTCGTGGGTCTTGTTAGTTACTCAGTGGCGACAGTGAACGTGATCAACTGCTCTCTCTTCCATCAATTGTAGTTCACACACTCACGCAGCTCTGATTACGCAAGTAGATGAAGACGCAACAACTCTAATCACTGGAGCCCATGATAAATCAGAGAGATAACATGATCTTGACAATGCCTCTTATCCCGTATTGTACTAATGGACTGGTTACATACAGCCCCGTTATTTCTTGGCGTGCCGATGTTCCGTTCACTACCCCTGCTTCAAAATATCTTCAAAGCTTGAGTCAAAATATGCCTTTGCCGTATCAGATGACCTATTGTATCAACTAATCCTCTTCTTGATCAAGGCATCGCCCATTCACGCTTATTCTCTTCGAGAATCTATATATATATATATATATAAATATATTCCTTTTCTTTTTCCAAGGTAAGACTGTGATCTGACCGCTCCTTGAGGACCTCGTCAACGTTTCAACTTTCAGTCAATGCGGGATAGGTAATAATAACGCCTGACTAGTATGTCCCTGTCTATCTCCACATATATATGGAGCAACTTGAAACTTTCTGTAGTAGAGTCAGCCCAGAATACCTTGGGCAATCGATGGAATCTCGTTGAGACCCTGGTGCTTTTGATCCGAACCTCCGGTGCAGCTATTTCAGGGCACTTATCAAAGGTCAATTTGTTAGTACAGAAAGTCTCACGTTTTGCCCGTTGCTATCCCGTTGGTTTATCCTCATGGGGGTGTTATGCCAAGACTTCGGGGTCTTGAGAAGTTGAGCACAGCCAAGGAGATGCCATGGGAAAAGGCCACGGCAACGACTATCAATAAATCTTACCATACTGACTAAATCTTACTTGAAGAATGTCTCTAAAAAAGCTCGAATAAGCTTATATTTCAACTCAGCAAGGAGCATACATCTAATACTGGATACCTTTTCCATACATCAATGACCTCGAGAGAGATCGCCGGGTTATGTCCCACGATAGGGAAGATATCGCATGTACCGGAAGTCCCGGAAGTCCCGGAAGCCCCGGAGTCTATTCTACTCTAATCGTAACCTAATTCTTCTATTGACGCATGCGCCTTTGATCTTGCCGATATAAAAGGCCGGAAGTATAACGATTTCTCTTCTTTTCACTTATGCCTTGTTAAGTATACGATCTTGCCTTTCTCCATAACTGCACAAAAACCGGGAAACAAACATGAAGCTTCTCGTTCTTACCACACTTTTCACTGCCTCTATGGCTGTTACTACCTACACTCCACAGGACTATCCTACTCAGAACCAATGCTTGGGTGTAGACCAGTACGCTCCTACTGGTTGCCAGACAGTGGTATGTCTATATTTTGTCAAAGCTGGCGAAATTGACAAAGTATTAACACAAGATTTTTTAGTGTTCGAACGCGGGCCAAAATTTCTTAGGCTGTGGTGAGCCTGATAAGAGTGGCAAGTAAGTCAAGAAGAATTCCTCTACTGGTCCGATCAGAGCTAAACCTCCTTCAAGATCCCAGTGCTTTTGCTTCACCGATTAGAAGGTCTCCCGTGGTATACGGACATTTGGTACCCGGTTTGCGAGAAAGACGAGGCAAGGGAGCGGTCAAATGTTTAGAATATGACATAGTAAAGACAATTAACTCTTCTGTCGTACACGAGATACTATTAGCTCCCACGCCACATTACCACAAAGGGCTCTGGTGACGCCAACAGATGACACACATCAATATCGCTCATAGCATATGAGAGCGTGTCTTTTACCTTGTATCTCCAAGTGAATGACTGCCCTGTCATTTAAGATTCTTAACACGCCGATATTCTGTTGGACACAGCTGTCTCAAAACTTTATCAAAGTTAGTGCCAGACACACTGATAAGAGCTAGACGTTCGTAATTGCTCTTTTCAACCGCTTACATAAACCTTTTCTGAATCTTCTAGTTCCGTTCGCGGCTATATATCCTCTAGCTAATGCCCTACGTTCCAGAGGCCAGTCCATTTCCTAAACAGCAGCAGATTACTCCTCTTTCCTGAACCTGAAAGATTGTTTTTCCCTGAGCTTAGACTGTGATGCGACCGCTTCTCTCGGAACACGGCGTTTTAACTTTGAGGGTATGGATCCTGATGAAACGTTATTTTGGATATTAAAGGATAGCTTAATTAGGATCGACATTCCAGAAAGTAAAATTACTTAGGAGAAAAGCTAGGCCTTAACATCAGCAAAAATCACTCAGCTGGCTAAGTTTAATAATCTAAGAGGCCACTCCAGCAGACTGTTCAAGCTTAACGTCCCCCACCCAGAAACCGGCCACCCCCAGAAACCAGCCACTTTTTCACAACACCAAGAATCTCAATCATATAAGGA